>SJYQ01001076.1:833447-866481 GCA_006410935.1 Redunca redunca | reverse complement strand
TTCCCAAACATGAATCCCTTCCCACCTCCCACCCCATACCATCTCTCTGGGTCCTCCCCTTGCACCAGTCCCAAGCATCCTGCATCCTGCATCGGATATCGACTGGCGATTCGTATCTTACTTGATAGTATACATGTTTCAATGCCATTCTCCCATCTCATCCCACCCTCTCCCTCTCTCTCTCTCCCAGAGTCCAAAAGTCCGCTCTATAGATCTGAGTCTCTTTTGTTGTCTCGCATACAGGGTCATCATCCCCATCTTTCTAAATTCCATATATATGCGTTAGTATACTGTATTGGTGTTTTTCTTTCTGGCTTACTTCACTCTGTATAATCGGCTCCAGTTCCATCCATCTCCTTAGAACTGATTCAAATGTATTTTTTTTAATGGCTGAGTAATACTCCATTGTGTATATGTACCACAGCTTTCTTATCCATTCATCTGCTGATGGACATCTAGGTTGTTTCCATGTTCTGGCTATTATAAACAGTGCTGCGATGAACATTGGGGTACATGTGTCTCTTTCTATTCTGGTTTCCTCGGTGTGTATGCCCAGCAGTGGGATTGCTGGGTCATAAGGCAATTCTATTTGCAATTTTTTAAGGAATCTCCACACTGTTCTCCATAGTGGCTGTACTAGTTTGCATTCCCACCAACAATGTAAAAGGGTTCCCTTTTCTCCACACCCTCTCCAGCATTTATTGCTTGCAGACTTCTGGATCGCAGCCATTCTAACTGGTGTGAAGTGGTACCTCATTGTGGTTTTGATTTGCATTTCTCTGATAATGAGTGATGTTGAGCATCTTTTCATGTGTTTGTTAGCCATCCGTATGTCTTCTTTGGAGAAATGTCTATTTAGGTCTTTGGCCCATTTTTTGATTGGGTCATTTATTTTTCTGGAATTGAGCTGCATAAGTTGCTTGTATATTTTTGAGATTAGTTGTTTGTCAGTTGCTTCATTTGCTATTATTTTCTCCCATTCAGAAGGCTGTCTTTTCACTTTGCTTATATTTTCCTTTGTTGTGCAGAAGCTTTTAATTTTGATTAGATCCCATTTATTTATTTTTGCTTTAATTTCCAGAATTCTGGGGGGTGGATCATAGAGGATCCTGCTGTGATTTATGTCAGAGAGTGTTTTGCCTATGTTCTCCTCGAGGAGTTTTATAGTTTCTGGTCTTACATTTAGATCTTTAATCCATTTTGAGTTTACTTTTGTGTGTGGTGTTAGAAAGTGATCTAGTTTCATTCTTTTACAAGTTGTTGACCAATTTTCCCAGCACCACTTGTTAAAGAGATTGTCTTTACTCCATTGTATATTTTTGCCTCCTTTATCAAAGATAAGGTGTCCATAGGTGTGTGGGTTTATCTCTGGGCTTTCTATTTTGTTCCATTGATCTATATTTCTGTCTTTGTGCCAGTACCATACTGTCTTGATGACTGTGGCTTTGTAGTAGAGCTTGAAGTCAGGCAAGTTGATTCCTCCAGCTCCATTCTTCTTTCTCAAGATTGCTTTGGCTATTCGAGGTTTTTTGTATTTCCATATAAATCTTGAAATTATTTGTTCTAGTTCTGTGAAAAATACCGCTGGTAGTTTGATAGGAATTGCATTGAACTTGTAGATTGCTTTGGGTAGTATATTCATTTTCACAATATTAATTCTTCCGATCCATGAACATGGAATATTTCTCCATCTATTAGTGTCCTCTTTGATTTCTTTCATCAGTGTTTTATAGTTTTCTATATATAGGTCTTTAGTTTCTTTAGGTAGATATATTCCTAGGTATTTTATTCTTTTCGTTGCAATGGTGAATGGAATTGTTTCCTTAATTTCTTTTTCTTCTTTCTCATTATTAGTGTAAAGGAATGCAAGGGATTTCTGTGTGTTGATTTTATATCCTGCAACTTGACTATATTCGTTGATTAGCTCTAGTAATTTTCTGGTGGAGTCTTTAGGGTTCTCTATGTAGAGGATCATGTCATCTGCAAACAGTGAGAGTTTTACTTCTTCTTTTCCAATGTGGATTCCTTTTATTTCTTTTTCTGCTCTGATTGCTGTGGCCAGAACTTCCAGAACTATGTTGAATAGTAGCGGTGAGAGTGGGCACCCTTGTCTTGTTCCTGACTTTAGGGGAAATGCTTTCAATTTTTCACCATTGAGGATAATGTTTGCTGTGGGTTTGTCATATATAGCTTTTATTATGTTGAGGTATGTTCCTTCTATTCCTGCTTTCTGGAGAGTTTTTATCATAAATGGATGTTGAATTTTGTCAAAGGCCTTCTCTGCATCTATTGAGATAATCATATGGCTTTTATTTTTCAATTTGTTAATGTGGTGAATCACATTGATTGATTTGCGGATATTGAAGAATCCTTGCATCCCTGGGATAAAGCCCACTTGGTCATGGTGTATGATCTTTTTAATGTGCTGTTGGATTCTGATTGCTAGAATTTTGTTGAGGATTTTTGCATCTATGTTCATCAGTGATATTGGCCTGTAGTTTTCTTTTTTTGTAGCATCTTTGTCAGGTTTTGGTATTAGGGTGATGGTGGCCTCATAGAACGAGTTTGGAAGTTTACCTTCTTCTGCAATTTTCTGGAAGAGTTTGAGTAGGATAGGTGTTAGCTCTTCTCTAAATTTTTGGTAGAATTCAGCTGTGAATCCGTCTGGACCTGGGCTTTTGTTTGCTGGAAGATTTCTGATTACAGTTTCAATTTCCGTGCTTGTGATGGGTCTGTTAAGGTTTTCTATTTCTTCCTGGTTCAGTTTTGGAAAGTTGTACTTTTCTAAAAATTTGTCCATTTCTTCCACGTTGTCCATTTTATTGGCATATAATTGCTGATAGTAGTCTCTTATGATCCTTTGTATTTCTGTGTTGTCTGTTGTGATCTCTCCATTTTCATTTCTAATTTTATTGATTTGATTTTTCTCTCTTTGTTTCTTGATAAGTCTGGCTAATGGTTTGTCAATTTTATTTATCTTTTCAAAGAACCAGCTTTTGGTTTTGTTGATTTTTGCTATGGTCTCTTTTGTTTCTTTAGCATTTATTTCTGCCCTAATTTTTATGATTTCTTTCCTTCTACTTACTCTGGGGTTCTCCATTTCTTCCTTTTCTAGTTGCTTTAGGTGCAGAGTTAGGTTATTTATTTGAATTTTTTCTTGTTTCTTGAGGTGTGCCTGTATTGCTATGAACTTTCCTCTTAGCACTGCTTTGATAGTGTCCCACAGGTTTTGGGTTGTTGTGTTTTCATTTTCATTCATTTCTATGCATGATTTGATTTCTTTTTTGATTTCTTCTGTGATTTGTTGGTTATTCAGAAGTGTGTTGTTCAGCCTCCATATGTTGGAATTTTTAATAGTTTTTCTCCTGTAATTGAGATCTAATCTTAATGCATTATGGTCAGAAAAGATGCTTGGAATGATTTCGATTTTTTTGAATTTATCGAGGTTGGATTTATGGCCCAGGATGTGATCTATCCTGGAGAAGGTTCCGTGAGCACTTGAGAAAAAGGTGAAATTCATTGTTTTGGGGTGAAATGTCCTATAGATATCAATTAGGTCTAACTGGTCTATTGTATCATTTAAAGTTTGTGTTTCTTTGTTAATTTTCTGTTTAGTTGATCTGTCCATTGGTGTGAGTGGGGTATTAAAGTCTCCCACTATTATTGTGTTATTGTTGATTTCTCCTTTCATACTTGTTAGCATTTGTCTTACATATTGCGGTGCTCCTATGTTGGGTGCATATATATTTATAATTGTTATATCTTCTTCTTGGACTGATCCTTTGATCATTATGTAGTGGCCTTCTTTGTCTCTTTTCACAGCCTTTGTTTTAAAGTCTATTTTATCAGATATGAGTATTGCCACTCCTGCTTTCTTTTGGTCTCTATTTGCATGGAATATCTTTTTCCAGCCCTTTACTTTCAGTCTGTATGTGTCCCTTGCTTTGAGGTGGGTCTCTTGTAAGCAGCATATAGAGGGGTCTTGTTTTTGTATCCATTCAGCCAATCTTTGCCTTTTAGTTGGGGCATTCAACCCATTTACGTTTAAGGTAATTATTGATAAGTATGATCCCGTTACCATTTACCTTATTGTTTTGGGTTCGGGTTTATACATCCTTTTTGTGTTTCCTGTCTAGAGAATATCTTTTAGCATTTGTTGGAGAGCTGGTTTGGTAGTGCTGAATTCTCTCAACTTTTGCTTGTCTGTAAAGCTTTTGATTTCTCCTTCGTATTTGAATGAGATCCTTGCTGGGTACAGTAATCTGGGCTGTAGATTATTTTCTTTCATCACTTTAAGTATGTCTTGCCATTCCCTCCTGGCCTGAAGAGTTTCTATTGAAAGGTCAGCTGTTATCCTTATGGGAATCCCCTTGTGAGTTATTTGTTGTTTTTCCCTTGCTGCTTTTAGTATTTGTTCTTTGTGTTTGATCTTTGTTAATTTGATTAGTATGTGTCTTGGGGTGTTTCGCCTTGGGTTTATCCTATTTGGAACCCTCTGGGTTTCTTGGACTTGGGTGATTATTTCCTTCCCCATTTTAGGGAAGTTTTCAACTATTATCTCCTCAAGGATTTTCTCATGGTCTTTCTTTTTGTCCTCTTCTTCTGGGACTCCTATAATTCGAATGTTGGAGCGTTTCATATTGTCCTGTAGGTCTCTGAGATTGTCCTCATTTCTTTTAATTCGTTTTTCTTTTTTCCTTTCTGATTCATTTATTTCTACCATTCTATCTTCTATTTCACTGATCCTATCTTCTGCCTCTGTTATTCTACTATTTGTTGCTTCCAGAGTGTTTCTGATCTCATTTATTGCATTATTCATTGTATATTGACTCTTTTTTATTTCTTCTAGGTCCTTATTAAACCTTTCTTGCATCTCCTCAATCCTTGTCTCCAGGCTACTTATCTGTGCTTCCATTTTGAATTCCAGATTTTGGATCATTTTCACTATCAATATTCGGAATTCTTTCTCAGGTAGATTCCCTATCTCTTCCTCTTTTGTTTGGTTTGATGGGCTCTTCTCCTGCTCCTTTACCTGCTGAGTATTCCTCTGTCTCTTCATCTTGGTTATATTGCTGCGTTTGGGGTGGCCTTTCTATATTCTGGGAATTTGTGGAGTTCTCTTTATTATGGAGCTTCCTCACTGTGGGTATAGTTGTATCAGTGGCTTGTCAAGATTTCCTGGTTAGGGAGGCTTGAGTTGGGGTTCTGGTGAGTGGAGCTGGGTTTCTTCTCTCTCGAGTGCACCCTGCTGCTCAGTCTTCTGGGTGTACCGCTGACCAGCACCCCCAGAAGTTTTAGTAAAGAAGTCTGCTTGCCGTTTGGCTGGGAAAGTCTCTCCGGGGCTGCGATTGCCCCTTTCCAGCCCTTACGGCTCTGGCTGCCTGTCCCTGGCGGGGGATGGTCTGCAGCCAGCTACTTCCGTTCTGTCCTTTGTTCTGTGTGCAGTCCTGGTGGTGTCCTATGTTCGAGCTTTTTGTGTGGCTAGCTATCCCCCAGTCTGGTTTACTAGCCCAAGTTAGTTTGTTCTGGTTACTTACTGGGCGTTCCTACCCGATTCTTACAATGCTGTGCAGCCTGCACCTCGTGCGCGTCCCTGCCCCGCCCCCACTTGCTAGTGGCGGGTGCAGGTTTCTGTGCTGCTTTTCCGCTGGGGAAGTCACTGTTCGGCTTGTAATCTGTCGGTTTTAATTATTCATTTATGTATCGTTCCTGTTATGATGCCCTCTGTGCTTCCAGGGCTCGCCATAGACTCGGCAGGGAGAGTGTTTCCTGGTGTTTGGAAACCTCTCTTCTTAAAGTTCCTTTCCCGGGTCGGGCTTCCCTATCCGGGACGGAGCTCCCTCCCCACCTCCTTTGTCTCTTTTTTCGTCTTTTATATTTTTTCCCTACCTGTTTTTGAAGGCAATGCTCTGCTTTTCTGGGTGCTTGATGTCATCTGCCAGCATTCAGAAGTTGTTTTGTGGAGTTTGCTTGGCGTTGAAATGTTTTTTTGAGGAATTTGTGAGGGAGAAAGTAATCTCCTCGTCCTATTCCTCCGCCATCTTCCTTTCCGGGATCCAACCTATT
Source organism: Redunca redunca (assembly GCA_006410935.1). NCBI lineage: Eukaryota > Metazoa > Chordata > Mammalia > Artiodactyla > Bovidae > Redunca > Redunca redunca. Next base: position 860,415 of record SJYQ01001076.1, on the reverse strand, counting down.
GTTGTTGCCTTCGATTGTATTTTAAAATTTTGTTACTGTGTTCTGCAGTTCCATTTGATTCTTGTTTATATTTTCTCTCTGTTAAACTCTCTACTTGCAGAGCAATATATTGTGTTATATGAGGATATATAATGATAGAGTTGAAGGATAGGGTTTATCCTTATGGGAGCTACATAGTCCATTAGGGAAAGTTAAACAAGTATAATGTTCTTGCCTGGAGAATCCTAGGGACAGGGGAGCCTGGTGGGCTGCCGTCTCTGGGGTTGCACAGAGTTGGACACTACTGAAGCTACTTAGCAGCTACTTAGCAAACAAGTATATTACATTTTAAGGGAGGTGTTAAAGTGATATTACTTCAGAGAAGTGAACTCTGGTAGCTATGCTTAGCACTAGTGGTAAATAACCCACCTGTCAATGCAGGAAACATAAGGGAGACAGATTCAATCCTTGGGTTGGGAAGATCCCCTGGAGCAGAGTATGACATCCCACTCCAGTATTCTTGCCTGGAGAATCCCATGTACAGAGGAGCCTGGCAGGCTACAGTCCAAGGGGTTGCAAAGAGTCAAACACGACTGAAGCAACTTAGCACGTGTGCATGCGTTTTTTTGGCTGAAGGAGAGGATAAGTAGGGAAAATAAAGATTGTAAAAAAAGTTATAAACTTAACAATCGTGTAAGGCATGATTATTGGAATATTATGAGCTTCCTTGGTGGCTTGGATGGTGAAGAAACTGCCTGTAGTGTAGTAGACCTGGGTTTGATCCCTGGGTTGGAAAGATCCCCTGTAGAAGATAATGGCTATGCACTCCAGTGTTCTTGCCTGGAAAATTCCATGGACAGAGGAGCCTGATGGGCTACATGGAGTTACAAAGAGTTGGATATGACTCAGCAATTAGTACACACACATTTGAATGTTAAGCTCTATTCAGTCATATTTCTTTTGGTCAGTTCAAATGGGATTTTACTTTAAAATTCCTTACACTGCCATCTTGGTTATTAAGGTCAGTATAAGGGAGAGGTTTTCTTGTGGCTAGATAATTCCAGTTTTCTTTCTTCTAGGTATATGACATAGGAGAGAAATGCATGATATAAGTTATATTAGTAAATATGGACATTTTTATAAAGTGTATTTTTGGATTTGCCTGCCTGTCTGTCCTCCCTTCCACCTACTTTCCTAGTCTTGTTCTTGAAGGATGAATGTAAGTTTACCAGATAGATAATGTCCTCAAGAAAGGGCATTCCAGGAGGGAGATGTGTGTAAGAAGATAGCATATACAATGTACCCATTAAATGTTATTTGGTTTTTAAATAAACTTTTGTTTTAAAATAGTTTTAGATTCACATAAATAGTTCAGGATCGTACAGAGAGTTATTTTATATCCCTCATCCATTTTTTTATTGTTATTATTTTATACTGATATGGTATGGATTTCCATAGTTTCTGCCTACTATCCCTTTTCTATTTTAGAGTCCTATTCATGATGCAAATTGCATTTAGTGGTCATATCTCCCTAGGCTCCTCTTAATTGTGATAGTTCTTTAAACTTTGCTTGTTTTTGATGACCATGATAGTTTTGAGGCACGTGGGTAGTTATTTTGTAGATTGTCCTTCACTTGACATTTGTCAGATGTGTTACTCATGATTAGACTGGAGTTACGGGTTTTTGGGGAGGAAGACCACAGAAGTAACATTAATTTTCATCACATCATGTTAAGGATACATATTGTCAGTCTGATTTACCACTGTTTATATTGAATGGTGATCATTTGGCAAAACTGGTGTTTGTTAGATTTTTCCACTATAAAATTATTCTTCCTTTCTATACTGTTCAATGCTCTACATATCTGAGGGTAGCATATACGTATAAGTTATTTGAAATGTTTCTGTATAGGAGGTTTGTCTATTTTTCCTTATTTATTCATTTAAGTATTGATATCAGTATGGACGTATGGATTCTTAAACTTTTAATTATAATCCAATTACTTAATTCTGTTTGCATAAATTATTCTAGCCTTGGCCAGTGGGAGCTCTTTAGGTTGATGCTGCTTAACGATCATTTTGTGAGTTGTGTGTGTGTGTATTAGTAATTACTTTCTGACATTATAAGATTCTCTAGGCTCATCTTTATGCTTCCTGACCAAGTCTTAGAACCAACCATTTTCTCACAGAGCTCTGGATTTTTCTTTTAGAGAATGGTGTTAGAAACGAAGATTTGGTTGATAGGTGTTCTCATTGCTATCAGGGTGTGGATGCTTGTAGACTTTCTCAGCTGACAGAGAAAGAAAATATATGTGAGTATATACATGTATTTATAAATATTTTTCTCTGTAATCAAATTTATCTCTGAACTAAAGTTTACTAAACATACTTCATATTGGTGTCTTTAACCCATTAAACCAGCATCATTCCTGCTTTCTCCCTTGCTTACTTGAAACTTTTTCTCCAACAGTGAGAAATCTGGCTCCCACCATCTGCCATTCATGTACTGTATTGTTTAATTCCAGTATATATATGTGTAGCATAGTTTCAGAAATGAAACTTGACTATAGTACTTGTGGACAGTTCTCTTTGTTTTTAGTGTTGTGGACTACTTATTTCCAAAGATGCCTAACTCCTTTCTTCTCTCAGCATATTTCACACATTTGTAATAAAGTTAAATTATTTGATCACATTCAATTTTCTATTCTGATATTCCCTCAATTTCTAAAGTATTTAAAAAATTTACACATAGTAAGGTTCACTGTGTTCTAATATATAGTGTCATATATGTACTATTACAGTATCATGCAAAAATATCCTTATGAAAATCTGCTATGCTTTAACTATTCAACATTTCCCACCTTTAGCACCTGGCAACCATTAGTCTAATAACCATGTTTCTAGTTTTGCCTTTATTTAGAGTGTTGTATTATTGTAATTATATATTCAAAAAAGCAAAATGGCTGTCTGAGGAGGCCTTACAAATAGCTGTGAAAAGAAGGGAAGCGAAAAGCAAAGGAGAAAAGGAAAGATATACCCATTTGAATGCAGAGTTACAAAGAATAGCAAGGAGAGATAAAAAAGCCTTCCTCAGTGATCAATGCAAAGAAATAGAGGAAAACAATAGAATAGGAAGACTAGAGATCTCTTCAAGAAAATTAGAGATACCAAGGGAACATTTCATGCAAAGATGGGCACAATAAAGGACAGAAATGGTAGGGACCTAACAGAAACAGAAGATATGAAGAAGAGGTGTCAGGAATACACAGAAGAACTGTACAAAAAAGATCTTCACGACCCAGATAATCATGATGGTGTGATCACTCACCTAGAGCCGGACATCCTGGAATGTGAAGTCAAGTGGGCCTTAGGAAGCATCACTGCAAACAAAGCTAGTGGAGGTGATGGAATTCCAGTGGAGCTATTTCAAATCCTGAAAGACAATGCTGTGAAAGTGCTGCATGCAAAATGCCAGCAAATTTGGAAAACTCAGCAGTGGCCACAGGACTGGAAAAGGTCCGTTTTCATTCCAATCACAAAGAAAGGCAATGCTAAAGAATGCTCAAACTACTGCACAATTGCACTCATTTCACATGCAAGTAAAGTAATGCTCAAAATTCTCAAGCCAGGCTTCCACAATACATGAACCATGAACTTCCTGATGTTCAAGCTGGCTTTAGAAAAGGCAGAGGAACCAGAGTTCAAATTGCCAACATCCTCTGAATCATGGAAAAAGCAAGAAATTTCCAGAAAAATATCTATTTCTGCTTTATTGACTATGCCAAAGCCTTAGACTGTGTGGATCACAATAAACTGTGTTAAATTCTTCCACAGATGGGAATACCAGACCACCTGACTTGCCTCTTGAGAAACCTATATGCAGGTCAGGAAGCAACAGTTAGAACTGGACATGGAACAACAGACTGGTTCCAAATAGGAAGAGGAGTACGTCAAGGCTGTATATTGCCACCCTGCTTATTTAACTTATATGCAGAGTACATCATGAGAAACGCTGGGCTGGAGGAAGCACTTGCTGGAATCAAGATTGCAGGGAGAAATATCAATAAGCTCAGATATGCAGATGACACCACCCTTATGGCAGAAAGTGAAGAGGAACTAAAGAGCCTCTTGATGAAAGTGAAAGAGGAGAGTGAAAAAGTTGGCTTAAAGCTCAACATTCAGAAAATGAAGATCATGGCATCTGGTTCCATCACTTCATGGCAAATAGATGCGGAAACAGTGGAAACAGTGGTTGACTTTATTTTTCTGGGCTCCAAAATCACTGCAGATGGTAATTGCAGCCATGAAATTAAAAGATGCTTACTCCTTTGAAGGAAAGTTATGGCCAACCTAAATAGCATATTCAAAAGCAGAGACATTACTTTGCCAGCAAAGGTCCATCTAGTCAAGGCTATGGTTTTTCCAGTAGTCATGTATGGATGTGAGAGTTGGACTGTGAAGAAAGCTGAGCGCCAAAGAATTGATGCTTTTGAACTGTGGTGTTGGAGAAGACTCATGAGAGTCCCTTGGACTGCAAGGAGATCCAGCCAGTACATTCTAAAGATCAGTCCTGGGTGTTCGTTGGAAGGACTGATGTTGAAGCTGAAACTGATAGTTTGGCCACCTGATGCGAAGAGCTGACTCATTGGAAAAGACCCCGATGCTGGAAAAGATTGAAGGCAAGAGGAGAAGAGGACGACAGAGGATGAGATGGCTGGATGACATCACTGACTCGATGGACATGAGATTGAGTGGACTTCAGGAGTTGGTGATGGACAGGGAAGCCTGGCATGCTGCAGTTCATGGGGTCGCAAAGAGTCAGACACGACTGAGCAACTGAACTGAACTGAACTGAAGTATATAGTATGTAGCTTTTTCAGACTGGTTTCTTTCACTTAGTTCTCTTCATTAAAGATTCATCCATGTCTTTTTTGTGGCTTGATGGCTCATTTCTTGTTACCACTGCAAAGTATTTCATTGTGTGGATGTTTGTTTATCCTTTTTCATATTGAAGGACATTCTGGTTGCTTCCAAGTTTTAGTGGTTGTGAATAAAGCTATGGACATTGTCCTGCAGGTTTTTGTGTATATATCTCGTTATTATTTTTAAAGACTTAGAGTCTGTGTTAGTTATACTGTACATCAATAATATTAAGTTTTTACTTAGACCTGATCCTATACTGAGGGTATAATTTTGAAAAATAATTTGGTTTTAGTTTTTATGTTTGTAATAGAACCATTCACATACTGTAAATAGGCTTCTATAATATTTGGTTATTCATAATTAAATGTTAATTGATAACTTTGATATTATGAATAAATATAATTTGTAGACAAAATTTATAGTAACATGGTAGTAAGACTCCATTAACCCTAAGGTGAGTACCCATTTGGACTCTAGCGATTCAGCAGGGTTAATGAACTTTAGGACAAAGCAGTTTTTTACTGGGGTCCAGTCAGAATGAACTTTATTATTATTTGTTTAATTTGAAATATTTATATTCAGCTGTATGTGGGGACAAAATGGGAGCAAGACATAAACTTAGGCAGAAAATAGAGTAGGTGATGTTGATAAGTGGCTGCATTAAAACATTTAGTTTTAAAGTTTATGCATTCAGCAACTACCAGTTGAGCAATTAATAGCATGTCAGCCATTGTTGATAGGGATATGATAAAGACAAACAGAAGGATATTTGATGAATAGTATTGAAAAGCTTTGAAGTAAAATAATTTATGTGAATGAAATAGAGAATCTGGAAGTAGATCTCTATACAAATACCAGTGTTAATTATGAAAATTAAATTTAGAAGAATGAGGATAGGTTATATAATAACTAGTTCTGGCACATCTGGCTATCCACTCTGTGGGAAATAAATTGGATTTCTATCTAATACATTATATAAAAATAAATTCTGTGTGGAAAGAATAATAAAAATTATGCACTAAATTTGGGTGATTGCATGTGCATTCTTGTGATGAAGGTGACACGAGCCATCATTATAAGTCTATAAACTATAAAGAAAGAAGACTGTATTTGAATTTATGAAACAGCTTTGGATGAGAAAAGATAGCATATGGACAGTGTATCTGATAAAAATATTTACATTGCAAAGAAGGGACAAATGGATATCTCTTACATGAAGTAACTACTTAGATATTGACACAAAGGGAACAGCAACAATACAGGAAAACTAGTGCAAGATATGAAGAAGCAAATCCAAATGTCTCACAATATATAAAAAGATGTTCATACTTGATAGAAGAGTAATACAAATTAAGGTAACAATGTATTTTAACTTTGTATCTATGAGACTGCCTTCTCAGCCCCTACCCTTCTTGAAAAAGAAAAAAGGGGGAACAATAATCTTTTGCAGGCAGTAGACTAAGGGAAAAAGCTGTTTTTATATTTTGCTGGTAGAAAGATGAATTAATGGAGTCTTTTAGGAAGATGATCTGACAACATCTATTAAAGTAAAAAATATTCTATGTATACTAGTTGACCTAGCAAACCCATTCTTTGGAATCTAGCCCTTTGAAACATACCTCTGCATATAAAGGTTTCTGTACAAACATTTGTTTCAATTCAGTTTAGTCACTCAGTTGTGTCTGATTCTTTGCAACCCCATGTACTGCAGTACACCAGGCCTCCCTGTCCATCACCAACTCCCGGAGCTTACTCAAACTCATGTCCATCGAGTTGGTGATGCCATCCAACCATCTCATCCTCTGTTATCCCCTTCTCCTCCTGCCTTCAATCATTCCCAGCATCGAGGTCTTTTTCAGTGTATCAGTTCTTTGCATCAGGTGGCCTAAGTATTGGAGTTTCAGCTTCAGCATCAGTCCTTCCAAAGAATATTCAGGACTGATTTCTGTTTATTCATTTATTAAACAAATAGTGGCAAAAAGACAGAAACAAAGTGTACAAGACAGAAACAAAGTATACGTTTTTTAGTGTAGGAATGACTGAATAAATATGTATTGAATATATATCTACATCATGGAATCTTAGTAGCAGTTAAAAAGAATGAATCAGATATATTTCTGTTGGGTATTATGCTGTGGGAAAAATAAGGTAAGGAAAAATGTGTGTGACATCCTTTATTTTAAAAAGAAAATGCAGTAACAGTACCATTATATATACAGATGTCTACGTGAAGATATGTAACTGGATATGATTACATGAGAATAGAAGTACAAGCTAGATACATATTTGGTTGTTTACATATTGGGTTCTTTACTTGGGCCATCTGGATGGGCAAATGGGTGGTGCCTTTATGTGGTGCACGAAAGGAAGGTATACTGTGAGCCAAGGAACATGTCCACAAAGGAAAGGAAAGATTGCGTTAAAAATAATACTTTTATGATAGCAAAATCATACTTATGCTTTATAGTTATATATTTTTATATCTATATTTAAGTAATTAAAAAGATTGCATGTATGTTATTAATCAGTAAAGCCAGTTTGAACATCAGGAAGTTCACGGTTCACGTATTGCTGAAGCCTGGCTTAGAGAATTTTGAGCATTACTTTACTAGTGTGTGAGATGAGTGCAATTGTGCGGTAGTTTAAGCATTCTTTGGCATTGCCTTTCTTTGTGATTGGAATGAAAACTGACCTTTTCCAGTCCTGTGCCACTGGTGAGTTTTCCAAATTTGCTGGCATATTGAGTGTAGCACTTTCACAGAATCATCTTTCAGGATTTGAAATAGCTCAACTGGACTTCCATCACCTCCACTAGCTTTGTTCGTAGTGATGGTTTCTAAGGCCCACTTGACTTCACATTCCAGGATGTCTGGCTCTAGGTGAGTGATCACACCATCGTGATTATCTGGGTCGTGAGGATCTTTATTGTATAGTTCTTCTCTGTATTCTTGCCACCTCTTCTTAATGTATTCTGTTTCTGTTAGGTCCATACTATTTCTGTCCTTTATTGAGCCCATCTTTGCATGAAATGTTCCCTTGATATCTCTAATTTTCTTGAAGAGATCTCTAGTCTTTCCCATTCTGTTCTTTTCCTCTATTTCTTTGCATTGATTGCTGAAGAAGGCATTCTTATCTCTCCTTGCTGTTCTTTGGAACTCTGCATTCAGATGCTTATATCTTTCTTTTTCTCTTTCACTTTTCTCCTCCCTTCTTTTCACAGGTATTTGTAAGGCCTCCCCAGACAGCCATTTTGCTTTTTTTGCATTTCTTTTCCATGGGGATGGTCTTGATCCCTGTCTATTGTACAGTGTCACAAACCTCATTCCATAGTTTATCAGGCACTCTATCTATCAGATCTAGACCCTTAAATCTATTTCTCACTTCCACTGTATAATCATAAGGGATTTGATTTAGGTCATAACTGAATGGTCTAGCGGTTTTTCCTACTTTCTTCAATTTAAGTCTGAATTTGGTAATAGGGAGTTCATGATCTGAGCCACAGTCAGTTCCTGGTCTTGTTTTTGTTGACTGTATAGCGCTTCTCCATCTTTGGCTGCAAAGAATACAATTAATCTGATTTCGGTGTTGACCATCTGGTGATGTCCATGTGTAGAGTCTTTTCTTGTGTTGTTGGAAGAGGGTCTTTGCTATGACCAGTGCATTTTCTTGGCAAAACTCTATTAGTCTTCGCCCTGCTTCATTCCGCATTCCAAGGCCAGATTTGCCTGTTTACTCCAGGTGTTTCTTGACTTCCTACTTTTGCATTCCAGTCCCCTATAATGAAAAGGACATCTTTTTTAGGTGTTAGTTCTAAAAGGTCTTATAGGTCTTCATAGAACCGTTCAACTTCAACTTCTTCAGCGTTACTGTTTGGGCATAGACTTGGATTACTGTGATATTGAATGGTTTGCCTTGGAGACGAACAGAGATCATTCTGTCGTTTTTGAGATTGCATCCAAGTACTGCATTTCAGACTCTTTTGTTGATCATGATGGCTACTCCATTTCTTCTGAGCGATTCCTGCCTGCAGTAGTGAATATAATGGTCGTCTGAGTTAAATTCACCCATTCCAGTCCATTTTAGTTCGCTGATTCCTAGAATGTTGACGTTCACTCTTGCCATCTCTTGTTTGACCACTTCCAATTTGCCTAGATTCGTGGATCTGACATTCCAGGTTCCTATGCAATATTGCTCTTTACAGCATGGGACCTTGCTTCTATCACCAGTCACATCCACAGCTGGGTATTGTTTTTGCTTTGGCTCCATCCCTTCATTATTTCTGGAGTTATTTCTCCACTGATCTCCAGTAGCATATTGGGCACCTACTGACCTGGGGAGTTCCTGTTTCAGTATCCTATCATTTTACCTTTTCATACTCTTCATGGGTTTCTCAAGGCAAGAAGACTGAAGTGGTTTGCCTTTCCCTTCTCCAGTGGACCACATTCTGTCAGACCTCTCCACCATGACCCGCCCGTCTTGGGTTGCCTTGTGGGCATGGCTTAGTTTCATTGAGTTAGACAAAGCTGTGGTCCTAGTGTGATTATATTGACTAGTTTTCCGTGAGTATGGTTTCAGTGTGTCTGCCCTCTGATGCCCTCTTGCAACACCTACCATCTTACTTGGGTTTCTCTTATCTTGGGCGTGGGGCATCTCTTCTGGCTGCTCCAGCAAAGCTCAGCTGCTGCTCCTTTACCTTGGACGAGGGGTATCTCCTCACCACCACCCTTCCTGACCTTCATCGTGGGATAGCTCCTCTAGACCCTCCTGTGCTGGGGCAGCCACAGCTCCCAGGAAGCTGGGTTGTCCACCTGGCCGCCGCCCCTGGCCTCGGGCGTGGGGTTGCTCCTCCCAGCTGCAGCCCCTGTTAAGCAGGTGTAAATAAAACAGTCATGAAGAGTACAGTTACAAAGCCTGTAAGGAGTTAGAAGTATAATAATGGTGTAATATATGAAAAAGGAATTTATAATTTCATGTGCAATTGAAGCATATATGTATACATTTGAATGGTAGAAATGAATCGGCTAGGATGTCATCATAGCAAATTGTTTTTATGTTGTTTTGACAAAATTCTCAAGAAAACTATAGTTCAAGTATTACAAAACAAAATTTAGAATAAATATTTATTAAAAATTAATATCTAGCCTTATATAATTTTATATGTGGCAAAATAATTTTAAAGTATGCTTTAGGCATTTGCAGACTGTAAATTCAGAGTCAACTGAGCATCTTTATCAGTATCTTATCCTAAAAATTTCAGTCTCTTCCTGATTAATTAATGAGAAATCTTTAGTTTCATGTGCCATATTTCTTACTATGAGAAAATTGTTGAGTATCTGGAAATAATTAGCATGATTTCATGCTTTTATAGTTAATTGTTGGTACAGATTCAGATAGCCAGTTCTGTAACAGCTTAGCTGTTTTATGTTATTCAGTTGTTTGATGATTAACAACTTAGCTATTTTCAGAATTGAACAGTTACGTAGCTGATTTGTTCGTTACATACTAGAGGAGAAAGAGAATTTGATTTTAATTGTCTGTTCTATTTTTGATGGATCTTTCCAAATCTCTTATACACTTTACTTTTTGTATACTTGTGTGCATCTTACCTCACATTAGATTTTATGAGAGTTTGTGCACTTTGTATGTATCCGATGTGGGTTCTTTTAATTTTCTTGGTTTGTGTTTGTTGTCTTTAATTGATTGGAAAAACTTTCAGCCAGTATCTCTTTAAATATTCTCTCTTCTCTCTCTCTCTCTCTTTTTCTTTGGCAATTTTAATTACACATATGATAGACCTTCTGAGACTTTCCTGCAATTTATGGATGGATTCTTTTCTTTCTTTCTCTCTTTTTAGCCAATGTGTGGTTGTGTGTGTTCCAGTTTGAATAATTTCTGTTGATCTATTTTCAAGGTCACTGCTTTTTTTTTTTTTCCTATTCTGTACATTTTGAGGATAAACCCATAAAAGATATTTTCCTCCCTGATAGAATACCAGCATTTCTATTTTACTCTTTTTAATAGTTTCCATCTATCTATTGATAGCCATGTATGCATATTTTCCACCTTTCCATTGTATTCTTCTATCACAGCTACTTTTTTAATTCCTGTCATCTGGATCATCACCTAGCCTGGTTTTGATTTCTTTGTCTCTTGACAGTTTTCTTTCTTTTGTCTCATAATTTTTGTTGCTGTTTGTAGAAGATGGAGTTGAATTGTATTTATGACTAAACAGGAACACATCTCTTTTAAGTCATTGGTGTTGAAACACCAACATGCTAATATCTAGCCTTATAATAAGTTTTCTTTGTGGTAAAATAAGTTTAAAGTATCCTTTAGGCATTTGCAGACTGTGTAAATTTTCAGTCAATTGAGCATCTTTATCAGTATCTTATCCTGAAAGTTTCATTCTCTTCATGATTTATTAATGAGAAATCTTTAGCACCATAATGGTAAGTTCATTTTGAAATGTTTGTAGATTCATAAGAAGTTGCAAAGATAGTCCAGAGAAGTCCTGTTTTGTTCAGTTTCCCAAATGGTTGTATTTCATGTCACTGCGGTACAATAATCTCTCCCCAGGTGGCCCTAGTGGTAACAAACCCACCTGAAGGAGACATAAGAGATGCGGGTTTGATCCCTGGGTCAGGAAGATCCCCGTGAGGAGGACATGATAGCCCACTCCAGTATTCTTGCCTGGAAAATCCCATGAATAGAGGAGCCTGGTGAACTACGGTCCATAGGGTGGCAAAGAGTCAGACACAATTGAAGCGATTTTGTATGTATAATACAATGTCGAAACTAGGAAATTGATGTTGGTACAGTGTGTGTGTACAGTTCTATCATTTTACCACATCTGCAGATTTGTATAACCAATATCACATCAAAACACAGAACTATTCTGTCACCAGTAAGATCTCCTTGTGCTACCTTTTTATAGCCGGCCTTATTCCTTCCCTTCCTACCATCCCCAACCCCTAGCAACTGCTAATTTGTTCTCCATATTTACAGTTTTATCATTCTGACAGTGTTATATAAATGGAGTCATACAGTATTTGACCTTTTGAGAGTAGATTTTTTTTTTTTACTCAGTTAATGCCCTTGAGATTTATCTAACTTGTTGCATGTATCAGTAGTTCTTTTCTTTGTAATGCTGACTAATATTATAGTAGCATGGATGTGGCGCATTTTAACTGTCCACTTATTTTAGAACTTTTTGGTTGTTTCTGTTTTTTGACTGATAAAAACAAAGGTATGAAAAATCATGTACAGATTTTTGTGTGGACATAAGTTTTCATTTCTTTGGGAGAAATACTCAGGAGTACAATTCTAGATATTTTGGTAAATGTATATTTAATTTTTAAAGACACTGGCAAATTATTTTCCAGAGTAATGGAAATGACTGTGCCATTTTACATCTCCACTAGTGGTGTTTAAAAGATCTAGCTTCTCCACAGAATGGAAGAAAATATTTGCAAACCATATATCTGATAAGGAATTAATATTCCAGAATATCAGAGAGCTCCTAGAACTCAACAGGGCTTTTCTGGTGGTTCACGGGTAAAGAATCTGCCTGCCAATCAATGCAGGAGACGTGAGTTCGATCCCTGGGTTGGAAAGATCCCTCAGAGGAGGAAATGGCATTCTACTCCAGTATTCTTGTTTGGGAAATTTCATGGACAGAGGAGCCTGGCAGTCTATAGCCCATGGAGTCAACAAAAGAGTTGGACACGACTTAGGAACTAAACAATAACAGCAACAACAAAACTCAACACTAAAAAACAAACAAGTAGATTAAAAAATGGCTAATGAACTCGGCTGACATCAGTTTGAGCAAGCTCAAGGAATTGGTGATGGACAGGAAAGTCTGGATGCTGCAGTCCATGGACTCACAAAGGGTCAGACATGACTGAACGACTGAACTGAACTGGAAGGTTTTGAATAGACATTTCTCTAAAGATGTGCAGAATGCTAATAAACTCATTAAAAGATGCTCAGCATCATTAATCGTTAGGGAAATGCAAAGTCAGTTGTAATGAGATACCACCTTACACTCATTAGGATGGCTACTGTTACCAAAAGAACCCAAAAACAAACAAACAAAAAACCCAGAAAATAGTAAGTTTTGATGAAGATATAGAGAAATTGGAACACTTGAGCACTGTTGGTGGGAATGCAAAGTGGTACTGCTGTTGTGGGAAACAACTGTATGGAAGTTCCTCCAGAAATTAAAACTAGAATTACTCTATACTCTAACAATTCCACATCAGGATACATACTCCAAATAATTAAAAGCAGAGTACAAGATGCTGACTCAGAGCCGTATTCTTCACAAAAGCTAAGACATATGAAACAACCCAAGTATCTTGACATATATGGATAAACAAAATGTGGCATAATGGAATATTATTTAGTTAGAAAGGAAGGGACTTCTGATATATGCTACAGCATGGAAGATCTTTGAGGACATTATGCTATGTGAAGTAAACCACTCACAAAGAGACAATTACTGTATTATTCCACTTAGGTAAGGTACTTAATGTAGTCAAAATAGAACATAGAATGATGGTTGTCAGGGACTTAGGGAGATGAGATGGTTGTCAGGGACTAGGGAGGTGAGAATGGGGAATTACCATTTAATGAGGACAGAGTTTTAGTTTTGCAAAGAAAAATGAAAAGACGGATGATAGTGACTTCATGGTAATATGAATATACTTAATACCACTGAACTGTACACTTAAACATGGTTAAGATAGTAAATTTTATGTGGTATTTATTTTACCACAATAAAAAAATCAACCATGATGAAATTATTAACAACTTTGTGCCAGCTGTTTTTNGTATTTATTTTACCACAATAAAAAAATCAACCATGATGAAATTATTAACAACTTTATGCCAGCTGCTTTTTAAAAACTCAGAAGAAAAGACACATTTCTAGAAAAATATTACTTACAAAAAATGAGGGAGAAATTAAAAGTCTGAATCATCCTATAATTACAAGAAATTGAATCTTACCACAAAGAAAGCAACAAGTCCAGATGATTTGCTGAGCAAGTTTCTACCAAAATTTTAAGAAATAGGTTATTCCAATCTGATGCAATCTCTTTTAATTAATAGAAAAAGAGAATGTTGCCCCACCTAGTTCTGAAAGCCCTATGTAACCCTGATATCTAAACCAGATGAAGGCATTAGAAGAAGTGAAAATTACAGGTTATTTCACTCTTGAGTGTAGATGTAGAAATCTCAAGATATTAACATTTTGAAATGTGCATTGTAAAAGAAGAAAAATGCTATCACCAGGTTCTGTTTATTTTAAGTATGCAAGGATAGATAACTATTATATGATCTATAAATGTAAATGATGATATTAATAGATTAAAAGAGAAAAATCATATGGTAATGTCAGTAAGGTAGAAAAAAACATCTAATTATCAATGTAAATTCATGATTAAAATGCTTAGTAAATTAGGAAAGTTGGAAATTGTTTAACCTGTTAGGACTATTAAAAAAAAAAACTAACAATAATCAACAGACATGTTTTAAAATGGGAATATGTTAAAAACATTCCCTTTAAAAACAGGAATGTTAGAGACATGGATGTTATCACCCATTCTAATGGTTTTATTGCTACATAAGAAATCACCCTAAACTTAAGGGCATCAAACAACTATTTTATTATTCCTATGCATTCTGAGGGTCAGGAACCTGAACAGTGCAAAATAGGAAGGTTTGTTACTGCTCCCCCCTTTCTAATGCATCAGTGAGATGACTTAAATACTGGAAGTGGCTGGATAGCTGGAAGCTGGAATCATCTGGAAGTATTTTCATATATCTGGTGATTTGATTCCAATTGCTGGCTGGGAGCTCAGGTAATCAGTTGAAAAACTTGCAGGTGACTTCTCCACATCATCTTTCCACATGGTCTGGCTTGGCTTTTCTCACAATGTGGTAGCTAGGTTACTAGTCAGACAATACAAAGACACAATCAGAAATTACAGTTTTATGACCTAACTGGGAAAGTCACACATGTTAATTCTACTGTACTGTATTGGTTTTGGAAGTTTAATGATTAATATCCCATAGTTTCAAAAGGAGAAAACAGAACTATTATGACTTTTTGGAATTAGTATCAGTGTTTCATTCTTAGGAGAATATGTGAGTTAGGAGATATTTTTGATAATGTCTTTGAAGACTACAGTCACCACATTACCTCTTGTACTTAGCACTTTGTGAAGGACATAGCCAGTGCTTGAAGATAAGAAAAATAAATTAGAGAGATAGAATTGGAAAGAAGTAAAATTGTTATCTGGAGATAATATGATCATTTACATATAAAATCAAAAGATATAAATTATTAGATGTCAGTTTGGCAAAGCTGAATGGATATAAGATTAATATACAAAAGTTAAAAGTTAATTGTATTGTTACACAACAGCATCAGGCAACTAGAAAATACAATTTAAAAGAAGATATTAATGTATCAGCATGTTAGTATCTAGGGATAAATCTAGAAGGAGATATCAAAGACTTCTTTAGTGAAAATTATAAGATTTTATTAATAGGCATTAAGAAAGATTAATTATGGTACATCTTTTCAGTAACAAAATATTGTAAGCCACACAAATATTTGTTGAAAAGAAAGTGACTGAATAAAGGTATATTAAAGTAGTAAAAAGAATGAACAGTGGCTAAAATAATATTAGCAACATAACGTGAAAAAATTAAATCCCCTAAATTTATGTCATAGGCTGCCCTATAAAAATAGCTAAAATAAACCTTTTGGTGGTAGATATAAAATGAAACTTCATTAACTTGAAAATGAAGGAATGATGAAAAATAAATTTAGGATTATGAGTCCAGAGAGATCCAAGGAGGGGTTATATGTAATTTGTTATGATCTGCAGTTTTATGCCTGGTGGTGGGTTTCTGTATCTTAATTTTATTTAAAAAAATGGAATAAACAATTAAAAAAAGACTAAATGCCTTGAGGCAGGAGTATGATTGTTAGGGAGGCTATGTAGCTAGAACAGAGTGAGTCAGAGGGAGTTATAGTTTAGATCAGAGAGGCACTGGATGCTCTAATTATGTCTAGGAGAAGAGTAAACAAATTCTTAACAAAGGTTTAAAGCTGTCTGTGGTTAAATAACCAAACACTGAGATGTTGTGTTTTAATTTTACTCTTACCCAACAACAACAACAACAACAACAACAATCTACCTAAGAGTCTTATGCTTATTATAGCAGAACAGCCATGTTCCAGATAAATGAGGTTATTAAATATATCTGTCCAGATAAATGAAAATTCACTATAAATAGAAAAAGATAAAAAAGCACATATAACACTGTAAAAGATATGAAGCACTTTATAAAGTTGTCAACACTGTATTGTGTTGTTAACTAATATTTTTCTCTATTGTTATATAGAGTACCCTCATAATATTGCCTTAATATTGGGGTGTAATTGTAGGCTTTTTGCAGACTAATTTTTACTTCTAATCATTAGTCTCAGTTTACAACTTTGTCTTCATGTTTGCTTTGCTTAGTGGTGAGACTCCAGAATTTGTGTTCTATAGAGGCATGAGTTTTTAGAAGAAATCACCTGTGTAGCAGAGTGGAGGATGGAATAGAAAGGCGCAAACTGGAAGCAGAAAACTATTTTGAAGGCTGATGCTATGAACCAGATAAAATATAAAGGTGCTTTAAATAGGGTAAAAATATTAGCAATTGAGTAGATAAATTATAGAAGTATTTAAGACACAGAATTTGGTGAGAGAAGGAGGAGGCAAGGATGACTCCAGCTTTTGTTCTTGGCCAACTGTGAAAGAATCCTAGAGGAAGAGTCAATTTGAGGTTGGTGGGAGAGATCTTAGGTTCAGGTTTGATTGTATTCAAATACCTATTAGATGAAAAAGAAACTAGTCAGTTGTCTGTTGAGTTTATGGATCTGAAGCTCAGGAGATGGATCTGAACTAGAGACCCCTTAGATTGTTTGTAAATAAAATGAAATATGAAGGAATGAATAACCTAGAGAGTTTATTTGAAGTGAGATAAAAATGCCAGCATTTAAAGGGTAGGTAGAAGAAGGACCTGTTAAGGAGACTGGGAAGAAGCAGTCTGAGAAACAGGAAGAAAGAGGGAACAAGTATGGTTGTTTTGCAAGCCAGAGGTTGAGAGTGTTTTGAGAAGGAAAGACTGGTCAAATGCTGTTAGTGTTCAAATATGACAAGGAATTGAAAGTGTCTTTTTGCATTTAGTGAAAAGGAGGTAATTGGTTGCAGGCACGGTCTGTAGGGCTTTAAGAATAGAGCATCTATGATGTTGAGTTGTGAAAAGGAGAGGGCTGTGGTTGGAGAAGAATGTGCACTTAAGGATGGTTTTGCTTTTGTTTTTGTTTTGTTTCATTTTTAAAGATGTAGGACATGGAACATGTTTCATTGTTAATAGGAAGGAGCCAAATAAAAGGGAAAGTTGAATATTTAATAAAGAGAAGGAGTAATTGAGAGTCAGGTCTCAGAGCACAGATAGAGGAATTAGTCTTAAGTGGGTGGAGGGATTATTTTTCCTTATGAGCAGAATGAAGTTGGGCTTCCCTGGTGGCTCACACAGTAAAGAATCTGTGGGAGACCTGGGTTTGATCCCTGGGTTAGGAAGATCCCTGGGAAGAGGGCATGGCAACCCACTCCAGTATTCTTGCCTGGAGAATCCCTATGGACAGAGGAGCCTGGCGGGCTACAGTCCATGGGGTCACGAAGAGTCGGACGTGACTGAAATGACTAAGCACATCACAGTTGAGTACACATGCTAGTAACTATAGTTTTGGTAGAAAAAAGTAAAGGGCCTTCCCTTAAAATGCCTTCTTTGTTTAGCAGGAGGCTTGATCATATACTTCGATTACTGAAAGTAATAGGTTGGAAAGTTTGAGGAGAGCTGAGAAATCTTTGAAATAGCTTCTGGAGAAGGGGAGCAAGAGGCTTAATTAAAGAAAAAAATGTATGTGGTTGGCAGCACTGTAGACCCAGTTGAAGATGGAAAACATGAATTTTATGATCCTTCTAAGCAGAAGACAGGCAGTTGGATATTGTTGGTGGTTCTCTATGAGAGCTATTATCTCCTGCCTTGTAAGAACTCCAGGTTCTGAAGCTATTGAGAAATAGAACCAAGAGTTATAAGAACCAGAAAAGTGACTCTAGTCTTAAAAGTTTAATGTAAATGTGGCTTGGATTGAGGCTGAAATGAGGTCTCCCGCAATTTCTCTCCTGAATTAAATTTATCCATTGGCTAAAAAACATGAATCCAGACTAAGAAAATAAAGTTTTTCTCTGGTGAATTTCCCTCATGAGAGCTAGATCAGAGGAAGATTATATTGTTTATGGGCATAAACTTCCCAGTGAGAAACCCAAAGTACTTGCTCTGTGCACTCATGCTGACCTCTACACAGTTAGCAGAAGAAGATGGCAGAGGATAAGATGGTTGGATAGCATCACCGGCTCAATGAACATGAATTTGAACAAACTCTGGGAGATAGTGAAGGACAGGGAAGCCTGATGTGCTGCAGTCCGTGGGGTCGTAACAACAGGAAGTTTCAAAATTACTATTAGCCACAATAGTAATTGAATAAGAGAATGAGTGTGGCACTGTAATTTCTTCTAAGATGTAGACTTTTTGTGCTCAAACTCCAATGTATTTTTCTTGGAGAAATAAGAGGAAAAGCAGAGTATTGGAGGAACTATTAGTAACTCATTTGCTTTCATTCAGTCATTTATTCTAAAAGCACTGATTCAAAAATACTTTTTGGAGTTCCTACTGTGTGCTAGGAACTGCATAGTTGAAGTTTCTAGGGAGTAAAAACAGTTTAAGAAATGGTCCATAAATTACTTTGGAAGACCTTATGGAAATTCAGGTAAATAATTTCCTTGACAAGATAAGCTTGAAATTCTGATTTTGTGTTTTGATTAGACTCTTCCATTTAGTTCAATCTTAATTAATGGCTGTTCACTTTTACCTTAGCTAAGGGTGTTTGTGTCTGTCTGTGTTTATGTGTATTTCCTTTGTTATGTTTCCTCTTACCAATTTATATTTGCTTTGGATTGTCTGAGAAAAATCACCTGTCTGTTACTTTTAGGAAACATAGCATGAAATAGTCTCAAATAGAAAAAAATTTGGATGTTGGTTAGCCAGTAATTTTCCAGATGGGATAGAGATTGACTTAAATGCTGAGTGGACAGTGTAAGGCACTTTGGGATGACTGAATACTCTGGATAATCTCTGGAGATGGTAATTTATGAAGTCAGTTACTTAAATTGTCTACTTTTCTATTTGGTGTTTTTTTGCATTTTATTTTGAGCAACTTTGGTGTCTGAGATACACGTTTACATTTTGTATAAATATTTATAACACGGGAACATGTCATAAAGAAGACTAACATGAAACATTTTCCATTTATTCACTGATTAAAGGCTAATTTAAAATATTTAAGCCTTCTCTTACAGTTTGTTTTGAAAAATAAAACTTGCCTTGAGTTTTCTTTTCAGAGTAGTATTTTGACGCAAATAAAGGGTACTTGACTCATTGTGCCATGATTTTTTTTATGCTGTCATTAAAAAAGTCAATTATGAAAGCCCACAGTTTAAAGTTGTAAAAGGCTTGTTATGGCCGAAGTCCATTTTATGATGCCCTCTCTTCCAGCTTCTCCATTTCTTGCTTTCTAGAAGCAAGATATTTAACAGCATATATAGCTGAATCTTTTAGTGTTTAGCAGTTAATCACAAAATAACATTTATTATTGCTATGTCTTGATTTTTAAATTTCATACCCATTGTCTTTCCAGTATGGAAGATAAGACCTAAGCTGTCTTACCTCTGGCTCATAACACATCCTTCATCATCTTTCTCTTACCTTCCCAATATGGTTATATTATAATTTTGGAACAGGTAGGTATTCACTGTTAACATTATTATGACCATGTACATACTACTCACAGCTGAAAAAATGTGTATATTGTGTTTGCTTTTCCTGTCTAACACGTTGTGTTCTTGCTGTTTTCATTTAGCTAATTTTCTAATCACTTATTTAAGCCTACATTTTTCTCCAGTTGTTAAAATTACTCTTATTATGGTAAAACAGAGACAGTCTATTAATTTCATTTCCTCAAATACATCTCCCAGGAGCTTTCCTCTCTACTCCAGTTTAGACTTGTTGCTGTCTCTTCCTGCTACTCACTTCATTTTTCTGGGACAATTCCTTTTGTTTTTCACTTTAGTTGGATCTCCTTTTTCTTAATCCCGTCTCTCTCTCATGTCTTATTCCTTTGGTTTACTCCACAGAATTGTTGGGAAGTAACTTTTTTATGAGACTGTCAGGTGTGAATATGACTTATTTTCCCTCTACTTGGTTATTTGTTGGATTGGCTGATTAAATAAGTTCTATGTTGTAAAATTTTCCCTCAAAATCTTAGCATCATCACTTCATTGTTTTTCACTTTTCAGTGATGCTCTTGTAAAGTCTAATACCATTACATATATTCTCTATCCATTGTACGAAACCTATTTTATCTCTTTATAAGCTTGGATCTTCTCTTTTTTTTGTAGGATGTAAGATACTGCACTCAGTGTGGCTTTTTACTTCTAATTTTTTAGATACCTAAGGAACCATTAAATCTGCAAATTATATCCTTTAGTTTTAAAAATTTTCTTTTATTATTTGGCTCATAATATATCTTTTGTTTTCTCTATTCTTTCTAGAATTCCTAAAATTAAATATTGCATATTCTATACTGGATCTTATAATTTTCTTACACTTTTACTCTGATTTCTAATTTCTTTTATACTCTCCTTCTTAAAGGAGATTTTCTTTATTACCCAACCTGAAGTGTTTCATTTCTGTAATCATTTAGAAATTAAAGCTCCTTGTTATTTCATGAATGCACTGTCTTCTGACCTCAACTCTCTGAAGGTATTTATTATAGTTTTTATTTTTTAGCAAATATTTCTCTCATATGTAGTCTCTGTTTCTTCCATCTTTTTTCCCTTTTGGGGGAGTTCATTTCTGTTTTTCATACTGTTGCTTTCATTCAGTCTCTTAAGTTGTATCTGACTCTATAGCCTCATGGACTGCAGCATATCAGGCTTCCCATCCTTCACTGTCTCCTGGAGTTTGCTCAAATTGAGTCAGTGATGCTATCTAACCATCTCATACTTTGCCACTGTCTTCCCCTTTTGCCTTCAGTTTTTCCCAGCTTCAGGGTGTTTTTAGTGAATCAGCTCTTTGCATCAGGTAACTAAAGTATTGGAGCTTTAGCTTCCACATAAGTACTTCCAAAGAATATTCAGGGTTGATTTTCTTTAGGACTGACTAATTTAATTTCCTTGCAGTCCAAGGTACCCTCAATAGTCATCTCCAGCATCACAATTCAAAATCATCAATTCTTCAGCACTCAGCCTTCTTTATGGTCCAACTCTCACATCCATACATGACTACTGGAAAAACCATAGCTATGGTTATACAGACCATTGTTCACAAAATGATGTCTTTGCTTTTTAATATGCTCCCTGGGTTTGTCATAGCTTTCCTTCCAAGTAGTAGGCATCTTAATTTCATGGCTGCAGTCACCATCTGCAATGAGTTTTGGAGCCCCAGGAAATAAAATCTGTCATTGCTTCTGTTTTTTCCCCTTCTATGTGCCATGAAGTGATGGGACCAGATGCCATGATCTTAGTTTTTTGAATGTTGAGTTTTAAGCCAGCGTTTTCACTCTCCTCTTTTACCCTCATCTAGAGGATCTTTAGTTCCTCTTCCCTTTCTGCCATTAGAATGGTATTATCTGCATATCTGAGGTTATTGATATTTTTCCTGTATTCTTGAATCCAGCTTGTGAGTCATCCATCCTGGCATTTTTCATGATGTACCTTGTATATAAGTTAGGCAAGCAGGATGACACTATACACTTTGTCATATTCCTTTCCCAATTTTGAACCAGTCTGTTGTTCCATGTAAGGTTATAACTGTTGCTTCTTGATCCACATACAGGTTTCTTAGGAGACAGGTAAGGTGGTCTGATACTCTCATCTCTTTGAGAATTTTCTATAGTTTGTTGTGATTTATGTAGACAATGTAAATTGTTGTTAACAATGGCTTTCACATTGTCAAGCAGAAGTAGATGTTCTCTTGGAATTCCTTTGCTTTCTCTGTGATCCAGTGAATGCTGGCAATTTGATCTCTGGTTCCTCTGCTTTTTCTAAACCCAGCTTGTACATCCTGAAGTTCTCAGTTCATGTACTGCTGAAGCCTAACTTGAAGGATTTTGAGTGTAATCTTAATGAGTGTACAAAATGATCACAATTCTGTGGACATTCTTTGGCATTGCCCTTCTTTGGGACTGGAATGAAAACTGACCTTTTCCAGTCTTATGGCTACTTCTGAGTTTTCCAAATTTGCTGGCATAATGAGCATAGCACTTTAACAACATTAACTTTTAGTGTTTTAAATAGCTCAGCTGGAATTCTGTCACCTCCCCTAGCTTTGTTCCTAGTAATGCTTCCTAAGGCCCACTTGACTTCAAACTCCAGAATGTCTGGCTCTAGGTAAGTTACTGCACCACTGTGGTTATCCTGGTCATTAAGACCTTTTTTTATATAGTTCTTCTGTGTATTCTTGCCACCTCTTAATATCTTCTGCCTCTGTTAGGTCCTTGCCATTTCTGTCCTTTATTGTGCTTATCCTTACATGAAATGTTCACTTGATCTCTCCAATTTTCTTGAAGAGATCTCTAGTCTTTACCATTCTGTTGTTTTCCTATGCTTCATTGCATTGTTCACTGAAGAAGGCCTTATCTCTCCTTGCTGTTCTCTGAAACTCTGCATTCAATTGGATATATCTTTCCCTTTGTCTCTTGCTTTTCACTTCTCTTCTTTCTTCAGGTGTTTGTAAAGCGTCCTCAGACTACGACTTTGACATCTTGCCTTTTTTTTTTTTCTTTTTGGATGGTTTTGTTCACTGACTCCTGTATAGTGTTATGAAACTGTCCATAGTGCTTCAGGCATTCCATCTATCAGATTTAATCTCTTGAATCTATTCATCACTTTACTGTGTAATCATAAGGGACTTGATTTAGGTCATACTTGAATGGCCTAGTGGTTTTCCCTATTTTCTTCAATTTAAGCCTGAAATTTTCAGTAAGGAGCTGATGATCTGAGCCACAGTCAGCTTCAGATCTTGTTTTTGCTAACTGTATAGAGCTTCTCATCTTTGGCTGCAAACAATATAATCGATCTGATTTTGGTATTGACCATTTGGTGATGTCCATGTGTGAAGTTGTCTCTTGTGTTCTTGGAAAAGGGTGTTTGCTATAACCAGTGTCCAAATGTGTTCTCCTGACAAAACTCTGTAAGCCTTTGCCCTGCTTCATTTTGTGCTTTAAGGCCAAACTTGCCTGTTACTCTAGGTATCTTTTGTTTCCTCCTTTTGCATTCCAATCTGCTGTGATGAAACAAATGTCTCTTTTTGGTGTTAGTTTTAGAGTCTTGTAGGTCTTCATAGAACCGTTCAACATCAGCTTCTTTGGCATCAGTGGTTGGGGCCATAGACTTGGGTTACTGTGATGTTGAATAGTTTGTCTTGGAAATGAACTGAGATCATCCTGTCATTTTTTGAGATTTTACTCAGGTATTGCATTTCAGACTCATCTGTTGACTATGAGGGCTACTCCATTTGTTTTCTAAGGGATTCTTGCCCACAATAGTAGATATAACAGTATTCTGAATTAACTTTGCCCATTCCCATCCATTTTAGTTCACTGATTCCTAAAATGTTAATGTTCACTCTTGTCATCTCATGCTTGACCATGTCCACATTATCTTGATTCATGGACCTAACATTCTAGGTTCCTATGCAGTGTTGTTCTTTATAGCATCGAACTTTAGTTTCACACCAGACACATCCACAACTGAGCATCATTTCTGCTTTGGCCCTGTCACTTCATTCTTTCTGGAGCTATTAGTAATTGACCTCTGCTCTTTTCATATTAGCTATTTTCTTTTTTGTTGTTTGAATATTCTTATTGTTAGTTTCCCCCATATTTTAAACTTTTATTTTTATTAGGGTGTAGCTGATTAGCAATGTTGTGGTAGTTTCAAGTAAATAGTAAATGGACTCAGCCATACACATACGTGTATCTGTTCTTCCCCATTCCCCTCTCCCATCCAGGTTGGCACATAACATTGAGCAGAGTTCCATGTGCTATATAATAGGTCCTTATTGATTATCTATTTTAAATATTGCAGGGTGAACATGGCCTTCTCAAAGGCAACCAAATTATCCCTCCCTCACCCCCTGGCAACCATAATTTCATTTCTACATATCTGTGATGGTCCTTGGCTATCTGTTCAGATATGAATGAGACACTAATTATACGGTAGCTTAAGTTTATATAATGATTAAAGTGTGTCAGACATTGTTCTAAGTGCTTTGTCTATTGTAACTTATTTAATCCTCACAAGGACTTTAGGAATCGGTTACCATTATTATTATTCCTGTTTTACAGATGAGAAAACTGAGTCATAAAATGATAAATAAGTTGCCCAGTTTTACACAGTTTGGTAAATGGCAGACCTAGAATCTGAATCCAGGCAGCTGAACTCCATATTCCCTTCTTTTAACTGTTATACTTATTTTGTCTCTTAATGCAATAAGGAGCAAATTGGAAATTCCATGTATGTGGGTTGCTGTTCAGTAGCCCAGTCATGTCCGATTCTTTGTGACCCCGTGGACTGCAGTGCACCAGGCCTCCCTGTACCTCACCATCTCCTGGAGTTTGCCCAAAGTTCATGTTCATTGCATCGGTGATACTGTCCAGCCATCTCATCCTCTTGATGCCTTCTCCTTCTGCCTTCAGTCTTTCCCAGCATCAGGGACTTTTCCAATGAGTCATCTGTTCACATCAGATGACCAAAATACTGGAACTTCAGCTTCAGCATCAGTCCTTCCAGTGAATATTCATGGTTGATCTCTCTCAAGATTGACTGGTTTGATCTCCTTGCTGTCCAAGGGACTTTCAGGAGTCTTCTCTGGCACCACACTTTGAAGGCAGCAACTCTTTGGCATTCTGCCTTCTTTATGGTCCAGCTTTCACAACCGTGGGCTTCCCTGGTGGCTCAGATGGTGAGGAATCCACCTGCAGTGCGGGAAACCTGGGTTCTATCCCTGGGTTAGAAAGATCCCCTGGAGAAGGGAACAGCTACCCACTCCAGTATTCTTCCTGGAGAATTCCATGGACGGAGGAGCCTGGCAGTCTACAGTACATGGGGTTGCAAAGAGTTGTACACAACTGATTGATTTTCACTTTTCACTCTCACAACCCTATGGGACCACTGTGAAGATGATAGCCTTGAGTATAGAGACCTTTGTCGGCAGAGTAATGTCTCTGCTTTTCAACACACTGTCTAGGTTTGTCATCACTATTCTGCCAAGAAGCAATCGTTTTCTGATTTCATGGATGTCTGCAGTCACTATCTGCAGTGATTTTGGAGCCCAAGAAGAGGAAATCTGTCACTACTTCCACCTTCTCTCCTTCTATTTGCCATGAAGTTATGGAACCAGATACCATGATCTTAGTTTTTTTTTTTTTTCTTTTTTTTTAATATTTAGTCTTAAGCTGCCTCTTTTACTCTCCTCCTTCACCCTTATCAAGAGGCTCTTTAGTCCTCTTAGCTTTCTGTCATTAGAGTGGTATCATCTGCATATCTGAGGTTGTTGATATTTCTCCTGCTTATCTTGATTCCAGCTTGTAATTCATCCAGCCTGGCATTTCTTATGATGTGCTCAGCATGTAGGTTAAACAAACAGGATGACAGCCAACAGCCCTTTGAAACTCCTTTCTTGATCTTGAACCAATCAGGGTTCTAACTGTTGCTTCTTGACCCGTGTATGCGTAGGGTTTGTCAAAGCAGTGTTACCTGAGTGAGCTGTATCTTTGTGGAGTGTCTGGTGAGGTCCTTTGTCAGGGAGTAATTAGATTAGATCAGAGAAGAATCTTATAACCTACTGTTTAGAAGTTGAAGACCTGCAACTGGCAGTTTGATTGCTGAGTGGTGAAAGAAGATGGGGGAATGGGTCTTAAAATTTAATACAATTTTGATTTAGTCACCTGTCTCTGATCTTCCAGTCTAGAGATTCTTGCTTTTACACTGTCCAAGGATTAAACCTTCAGTCTTCTTCTGTGATGAAGAATTATTAATTGCCCAGTTGTGCTGATTCTGGGAAGGGATCTTGGGATATATCTGTGATTCTTATGTTGAGTCTCATCTTTACTTGTCTTTCAGTGCTGCCCATTCCTGAGCTTTTTGTGGTTTCCCTGATATAAATGTGATTGATTCTCATTTTCCCCACTGATAGTGTAAGATTCATCTTCCTTGTATTTGCATTCTGTTTTTTTGTTGTTGTTGTTCCAGTTTTTTTCTTTTTACTTACTCTTTGACCTTTCTTTATGTGGAAGCAAACAATCCAATCCTCGCTTGCTATCATTTAGGAAAAGATTTTAGGAAAAGACTTGAGTATAATCCATGTTCTTAATGTGCCATTTTATTTTTTTTTTCTCTTTATCCTGATCTTCCTTTTATTTTCAGTGTTGAATTTATTTTATTTTTATTTATTTATTTATTTTTTTTACATGTTTCAATGCCATTCTCCCATCTCATCCCACCCTCTCCCTCTCTCTCTCCCCCAGAGTCCAAAAGTTCACTCTATAGATCTGAGTCTCTTTTGTTTTCTCGCATACAGGGTCATCATCCCCATCTTTCTAAATTCCATATATATGCGTTAGTATGCTATATTGGTGTTTTTCTTTCTGGCTTACTTCACTCTGTATAATCGGCTCCAGTTCCATCCATCTCCTTAGAACTGATTCAAATGTATTCTTTTTAATGGCTGAGTAATACTCCATTGTGTATATGTACCACAGCTTTCTTATCCATTCATCTGCTGATGGACATCTAGGTTGTTTCCATGTTCTGGCTATTATAAACAGTGCTGCGACGAACATTGGGGTACATGTGTCTCTTTCTATTCTGGTTTCCTC
>SJYQ01001076.1:790496-830947 GCA_006410935.1 Redunca redunca | reverse complement strand
CCTTTCTATATTCTGGGAATTTGTGGAGTTCTCTTTATTATGGAGCTTCCTCACTGTGGGTATAGTTGTATCAGTGGCTTGTCAAGATTTCCTGGTTAGGGAGGCTTGAATTGGGGTTCTGGTGAGTGGAGCTGGGTTTCTTCTCTCTCGAGTGCACCCTGCTGCTCAGTCTTCTGGGTGTACCGCTGACCAGCACCCCCAGAAGTTTTAGTAAGGAAGTCTGCTTGCCGTTTGGCTGGGAAAGTCTCTCCGGGGCTGCGATCGCCCCTTTCCAGCCCTTACGGCTCTGGCTGCCTGTCCCTGGTGGGGGATGGTCTGCAGCCAGCTACTTCNNNNGGTGTCCTATGTTCAAGCTTTTCGTGTGGTTAGCTATCCCCCAGTCTGGTTTACTAGCCCAAGTTAGTTCGTTCTGGTTACTTGCCGGGCTTTCCTACCCGATTCTTACAAAGCTGTGCATCCTGCGCCTCGCGCACGTGTCCCTGCCCCACCCCCACTTGCTAGTGGCGGGTGCAGGTTTCTGTGCTGCTTTTCCGCTGGGGAAGTCACTGTTGGGCTTGTAATCTGTCGGTTTTAATTATTCATTTATGTATCGTTCCTGTTATGATGCCCTCTGTGCTTCCAGGGCTCGCCACAGACTCGGCAGGGAGAGTATTTCCTGGTGTTTGGAAACCTCTCTTTTTAAAGTTCCTTTCCTGGGTCGGCCTTCCCTATCCGGGACGGAGCTCCCTCCCCCCCTCCTTTGTCTCTTTTTTCGTCTTTTATATTTTTTCCCTAACTGTCTTTGAAGGCAGTGATCTGCTTTTCTGGGTGCTTGATGTCCTCTGCCAGCATTCAGAAGTTGTTTTGTGGAGTTTGCTCGGCGTTGAAATGTTTTTTTGAGGAATTTGTGAGGGAGAAAGTAATCTCTTCGTCCTAATCCTCCGCCATCTTCCCAGAATTCCCCTTAATGTGCCATTTTAAATTCTCTGCTGCTGCTGCTGCTGCTAAGTCACTTCAGTCGTGTCCGACTGTGTGACCCCATAGACGGCAGTCCACCAGGCTCCCCCGTCCCTGGGATTCTCCAGGCAAGAACACTGGAGTGGGTTGCCATTTCCTTCTCCAATGCATGAAACTGAAAAGTGAAAGTGAAGTCGCTCAGTCGTGTCCGACTCCCTGCAACCCCTTGGACTGCAGCGGATGAGGCTCCTCCGCCCATGGGATTTCCCAGGCAGGAGTACTGGAGTGGGGTGCCATTGCCTTCTCTGAAATTCTCTGCTAGTTCTCTTCTAAGTCTCTTGAAATAAATTTCAGATGTCTCCTTTTACCTGAAGGATTTCATAATGCTCCAACTTCTGAAAATTTTTTCCCGCCTTGCATGGACGACTCTTTTATATTTTGTGTTATTTATATTTGCATGCTTTTCTTAGACACTGCCCTCTGCTCTACAGCAGACTGTAACTTCTTGAGGACCTTGAGTGAGCCCTTCTGTAGAGTTGCTCAGTAAAAATGTTACATTAAAGGTTGTGCATGGATTTAGGAGCCTGGTGGGTTAGAGTCCATGGGGGTCACAGAGTCGCTGATGACTGAGCGACTAACACATTTTTCTTTTCTAAGTGTTTTGTATATGTTTTTCTGGATCACTCTAGTGGCTCAGATGGTAAAGCGTCTGTCTGCTATGCAGAAGATCCAGGTTTGATCCCTGGGTTGGGAAGATCCCCTGGAGAAGGAAATGGCAGCCTACTCCAGTATTCTTGCCTGGAAAATCCCATGGATCTTAGAGCCTGGTAGGCTACCGTCTGTGGGGTTGCAAAGAGTTGGACACAACTGAGTGACTTCAGCAATATATTAAATCAGCAATATATTAAATACTGAGGGTAATTTAGGAGAGAATTAATATAGTAATGCAACAAGAGAGATTAAATTCTGAAATAAATAAGTCTGAGAATTGTCATTGTTCAGTCACTAAGTAATGTCCGAATTGTTAAACCTGGATTCTATGAAATCTTTCAACATAAATAACTAATCATAACAAAGTGTTCATCTCTCCACTTGCCATGACACCAAAGAATGAACTGCATGGATATGCCAATTTTTTGGCCAGGCTCATGATTCTATAACTTTCATGACAGAAATATTTGGTGTTGCTTAATTTTATATGTACTTCAGGCAGATAATGTTAAGTGCTGGAAGTCTTCTAAAAGGTTAATAAATGCACTGTAGATGAAGCAGTGTTCTAAATATATTGGACTAACTAAATATATAAAGAAGCCCACACTTGTAATATTTCCTTTAAAAACTAATTTTTAGTTTTTGTATTTTGTAAAGTTGATTTTGACAAGTCAGTGCTGTTAACTTTGCTTCCTCCTGCTCTTTAAAATGTTCAGAAGGAAACAAACTATTTCAGAATTTGAACTAAATTGTTCAGAGAAAGGCTATTACTTTAAAATAATCTTTATTTCTCTAGTACTGTATTTTAAGAAACTCAGGACACGTTTGCCTTTTTAAAATATATTAGTATTTCTTTGAAAATAAAATACTGGATGACTTATCTGCATTTTAATATTTAATAGTTGCTGGGGTATGGAAAGCATCTGTGGTCACTAACATCTTCTTTTGTAGAGCTATTTCAGTACTTAGGAAGCTGATGGTATTTGGTTGATTACCACAGGCAAACAAGCTGGAATGATTCTTAGGCATGGGTATTTGTTTTTATTTTCAAATTTTCTGGTATCTTAACAAATAACTTACTGGGCTGTGTCATATGAAAACACATAAATGCATTACTCTAAAAATTCCATTCTTTTGAAACCAAATTATATGGGTACAGTGTTTGCAGATGCTAAAAATAGCTTTTAATTGTCTCCTGAGAGTTGTGGAACACATGGAAAGACAAACTTGGTGTTTATAATTTGACTTGGTTAATTCTCAGTATCCATATCACTC
The DNA here is from genome assembly GCA_006410935.1 of Redunca redunca. NCBI lineage: Eukaryota > Metazoa > Chordata > Mammalia > Artiodactyla > Bovidae > Redunca > Redunca redunca. Next base: position 828,025 of record SJYQ01001076.1, on the reverse strand, counting down.
TTCTTTCATAATTTCTTCATGAAAAATGTAATCACATACAGATTTCTACTTGCTTGCATCAGAATTAATGTGAATTCCATTTCAAACTAACCACCATCAAAAGTTTCTGAAAGTCTGGTTCATATTTTTTAAGTGTATGTGGATGATTTGCTTCGTTTTGATTTTTGGAGAAGTACATCTTTTGAAAATTTTTCAACAGATTGTTAAATTGTGGGTAATGGTGACAATACTGGTATTATATTCTGGTTAATTTAGTGTTATCCATATTTATAATGTATTGAATATTTCTATCTATGTATTTCTTATAGTGTCATTGCCTACTGAGTTTCTGTGAAAATAAATTTTCTTTGTCTATTAAAATAAAACAATCCTGAGATTGCTTTTTACTGTTTACTTTTCTTTGACTATTTTTGAGTGTTATTTTTCAAGGCATTAGTGTTAATTAATCTCATGGACAGTGGAGCCTGGCAGGCTGTGGTCCCTGGGGTTGCAAAGAGTTGAACATGACTGAGCACGTGCATACACAGTAGTAATTTTGGTGACAAGGTAAAGCATGACAGCTGCTTTATCAGTCAGAGCAAAATGCCTTAGAAAATATCTTTAGAATTATTGCTTAGTATATACAGGTTAATTTGCTTAGCTGTTTTTGTTCTTTTTTTTAGAAGTTGGAGAAGATTTTTTGTAATGAAGTCCATCTTGTATTATTGAGTCAAGAAAGCTGTAATTAATATGTGAATATGTTCACTTTTGAAAGATAGAAAAGGAAAACCAGTTATTGACCAGAGTGTGACTTCTGCCCACCAATTCACAATTTATTGTAAATTTAATTTTGTTTTGATATATATCACTTATTACTTGTTTTACCTTTCTAGGTGTTTTAGTTCTTTGATGGTTTGTTTGATGAAAACATCTCCTTTTTATCTTTTTCTTTTTTTTAAAGCCCAGGCACTTATAATTTTACCCTTTTATTTTTATAGTATGCATTTAGGACAAAATAAAGCATGTATTATCCCACTGCTTGTCTCGCTTACATATTTTAAGGGTAAAGAAGAGAGGTATTCTGGATATTTGCTTGTGTTTTTCTCTTCCCTGGTCTCCATGAATACATGACTTGATTTATCTTGATCAGCCTAGTAACTTGCTCCACATTTTTCCAAAAGTGCAAAGCAGTTTCAGCTAAAAATACACATATCAAAATGCTCCAGAAGTTGTGGCCACAGCTCAAAAATGCTGATCAATTTTGAAAATCTAAATCAACCTCGGCCATGAAACCAAGGGAAGAACCTTTGTGGTGTGGGACAGATTTCCAAAAATTCACCACAGTCCTGTTCTTAGCTGGAGTTTGTGCTGATGTTGCCAGACAACTGAGGAATAGATGCAAAAAGCAGGAAGCATTATTGAATTGAGCCCTAGTGCCAATTTGGGAAAAGCAAATTAAAATGTAAAAGAATATTTTTCCACTCCTGGCGTCTCAACACAAAATGGCAAAATACATGGTTGCTGAAAAAGTCACAGAAATTGTTAATATTGCCAGAATGGCTAATTTTGTCAAAAAAATCTCAGTCTTTTTGTGTTAAAAATGCATATGCATTTAGTTAAACATTTTCTTAACCCAAATGAAATAGTTCTAATTTACAGATCAAAAAAACAAGTCAAAATGTATATGCCCTTAAGTGAGAGCAGTGTTCTGATGTAAATGACCATGTGTGGGCCTGTTTCAATGGCTTTTGTTTTTCAGGTGCACTTAAAGAATGGATGATGATGATTTTGGTGGTTTTGAGGTATGCGCTATTATTTACCTTATTTTACTCATGTAATTGTTTTAAATGTTTTATTAATCATTGATATTCATGATCCTTTCTTGATCATTTTGAATGTAACTCTGGAATAAAAAAATGAAATACAGAAAAATTACAATATGTTCCCTCTGAAAGTTAAAATTGATTTATTATTATTGAACACTTGATCATACCCATAGGAATGTTTTAAATTGAGGTAATTAAGTGCTACTGGTGGAAGCACTAAAGAAGAGATTTGAGAAATTGTCAGCAGATGGTTCTGTTGGGATACATGTCTGTTAGGAAATACTTGTGAGATGAGGGATGAGTGTTGAAGATCTGGGACATATTTTCATGTTTATACCTGTAATGAGTTGAGTTAGTGTATTAAGTACATCACCTTTTGGTGGCTTACAGAGCTAATTAGTGTGTTTGTGTTGTTAGATTATTCTCTCAGGTTTTAGTTGGATGCTTTGTAAGGAAATTGTTAACTGAAGAAGCCCTGTCTTTTCCTTAATCCTTTTCAGTATGTGTTCATTTTATTGAAATATTTTGTAACCCAGTTATTTTTATGGAGCCAGTATAGTCTTGCGGGAAAATCTCTGGATTAGGAGTCAGGATGCCTGAGCTCAAGTCCTGGAACTACCATCAAGTGAGCTCTGTGATTCTTTTTTTTCTTTATTTAAAGAAAGACTTTTATCTAGTTTGGAACTTGGTGAAAAGGAGATTGTTAAAGATAGTGACCATAATCGATGACAGTACAATAGGAGAAATGAGACATTAGTATATATTCAGTGTTCTGAATGTCATGAAAGAATGGTAAGAGTTTATTTTAGGTTAGGATCAGTTTCTCTCCTGTTGCTCTTTAATATCTGTTAATATGGAAATAATCAGAATATGAACTTACCTATTTTTTGCATTTCATCTAAAACTTTTTGTTTAGCACATTGATATGCTTTCTGCATTTGCATTTGTATTTTGGGTTGTTGGGTGACTGAATCTTATTATGTTTTTGATTTATTTTATCAGAGAACTAAGAGTAGATAGTGTTCTCTAGAGTAACAGTTATACTTCAGTGTATAGTCAATGGATCTATTCCTTTGAATATTACACAGGTACAATACTAACCAACCATTCCAATTTAATAATGGTTGCTGGGATTCTTTCTTTCTAAATTCTGCTGTAGAACTATGAAGGATTTCTATCCTTGGGTATAGAAACCTTTCTGGGAGGAGACATTTGAAGATCAGTTAAATACATTATGATTCTTTACTCCTAGATACTTTAGTGTGTGTTAATATTTCCTAAGAATAAGGACATTCTTTTGCTTAACAACAGTACAATTATCAGTGTCAGTGAATTAAGCATTGATGGAATATTCTGAAATGATTTTTAATACAGTTAAAAAATAATTGTAATTTTAGAAGTATTTGTAGTGCAGAAAATTTGAAAAACGACTAATAGCCAAATGAATAAAAATTGCCACTAGAAAACCTTGTTTTTAATTTATTTTTTGTCTTTCTTACCTTTTTTCTAGATAAATACATAATTTTTTCTAGACAAGTACTATCTGTATTTTTATGTGAACATATTTTAGATGTTATTAAGATTTTTTTTTCCTAAAACATTTTTAATGGTTCTAGAGAATTCCAGTATATGAGTAAAAGATGATTTATTTAATCAGGTTTCTGGTAAATGTTTAGATTGTATCCAGTGATTGCCTATTATAAGTAACCTTTTGGTATACATCCTTTTGGGTAGATTTTTACAATTATATGTTTAGCATGAATTCTTAGAAATGGAACGTCTAGGTCAAGGAATATGCAGTATTTTTATTTTATTATTTTGACCTTCCCTCATGACTTGTGGGGCTTCCCAGGTGGTAGTATCGGTAAATAATCCACCTGCCAATGCAGAAGACTAAGAGAAGTGGGTTCTTTCCCTGGGTTTGGAGGATTCCCTGGAAAAGGGTATGGCAACTCACTCTAGTATTCTTGCCTGGAGAATCCCGTGGACAGAGGAGCCTAGCAGGCTACAGTCCATTGGATCATAGAGTCAGACATGACTGAGGTGACTTAGCACATTTTTCATAGTTTGCAGAGAGTAGCTTCTGTATTCAACATCACTTAACTCCTGTGGCAGATTCCCTCAATTGACTGGTCAATCGCCCAATTGACTGTCTTTGTGGCTGACAACTCAATGCAGAATACAAGTTGAAATTCTGGCCCTTTTTTTCCAATAGCAATTTTCCTGTGACCTGAACACTTAAGAGAGAAAACTTTGCACTTTTACCCACAAACTCAACATTCAGTAACTGGCTGTCTCATAGTTTGAAACTGTTTAAAATGAGGGTTTAATTTAAATGTCAGATTTAGGAATTTTCTAAATGTTGACTGCTGGTAAGTCCAGCTGGTATATTATTAAAGTGAAAGTGAAAGATGCTCAGTCGTGTTTGACTCTTTGTGACCCCATGGACTATACAGGGAATTTTCTTGGCCAGAATACTGGAATGGGTAGCTTTTCCCTTCTCCAGGGGATCTTCCCAACCCAGAGATCTCACCCAGGGCTCCCGCACTGCAGGTGAATTCTTTACCAGCTTAGTCACAAGGGAAGCCTGGTATATTATTAAAGCATATGTGTAAATCTTGTTTCTTTAATCTCTTTTGATCTTGTGATAATTAAATAAAAAGATTTAGTGTCTATTTTTTGAAGAAAAATAATGTATTTTTCTTATATACATAAGTAAATATTGCAGGTTCAGAAATGAAACTGTGAGGATACGTAAAATAAAATTTCATTGACAGAAAATATATTTGAGTAAGGAAGGAAAATTTTACTCAAGGACAAAGCACAAGCACTGGGGGCAGTGACTAGTGGTTGGAGGTGGTAGCACTGAAGACTGAAAAACAATTTAGTATTCAGAGGAAGTTTGAAAATGTGTAGCATATTACAGTGGAGAAGGCAATGGTGACCCACTCCAGTACTCTTGCCTGGAAAATCCCATGGACGGAGGAGCCTGGTAGGCTGCAGTCCATGGGGTCCCTAAGAGTCGGACACGACTGAGCGACTTCACTTTCACTTTTCACTTTCCTGCATTGGAGAAGGAAATGGCAACCCAGTCCAGTGTTCTTGCCTGGAGAATCCCAGGGACGGGGAAGCCTGGTGGGCTGCCATCTGTGGGGTCGCACAGAGTTGGACATGACTGAAGCGACTCAGCAGCAGCCGCAGCAGCGTATTACAGAGAATTACGCTTGTAGAATTGGGAGGCTTAATTGCTTAAATAACATTTCTACTTTTCAGATTTTCTAAAATAATTTTGCCTTTGTTTTATAGGCTGCAGAGATTTTTGATGGAGGAAATGGGGAAACCCAGACTACATCTCCTGCCATTCCTTGGGCTGCTTTCCCTGCAGGTAGTATAGAGTAACTTAGAATGTTTTTCCTATTCAAACTTTTGTCTTTCTTTTGAAAGTACCTTTCTATCTTTGCCTTTTGCCTTCTTTGATATGATAAACAGAATGACCCAAATTTAACCTAGTTATTTGCATAACTAATTATGAATTGCATAACAAATTCTGAAATGGTGGCTTGAGGCATGATTCCAAAAAACGATACCATCAGCATTAAAATGGAATTAAAGTACAATTTGCATTTCCAAATTTGTTTTAGTTTTAGAAAGGTGAGATGCCAAGTAATTTTTTAGTGTTCAGTTAATTAATTAAAGACTTCTTCTTAATATTCTAAAGATTATTTGTCATCCCCCACAGTATTTAAATTTAGAAGTATTTCTATAGAAAAATCATTCAAAAATATTAAGAATTAAGCCATCTAATAAATGAAATACAAAAATAAATTCCATTATTGAGAAGTATTTTGTGGAAGACCTAATGTTCAGTATTAATATAATTCATATCTAAATATTATTTTGTGTTTTCTTTTTTTATGCCAAATTATTATAAAGNCCAAATTATTATAAAGTCAGGAGCCAAAGATGAAAATATTCTTTAACAGGTCTGTCTCAGATTATTACAATTATTCATTTTACAAATATTTTTGAGTATCTTTTATGCATGTGACACTATCCAGACATGTCCTTTCAGTTCAGTTCAGTTCAGTCGCTCAGTCGTGTCCGACTCTTTGCAACCCCATGAATCACAGCACGCCAGGCCTCCCTGTCCATCACCAATTCCTGGAGTTCACTCAGACTCCTGTCCATCGAGTCAGTGATGCCATCCAGACATCTCATACTCGGTCATCCCCTTCTCCTCCTGCCCCCAATCTCTCCCAGCATCAAAGTCTTTTCCAATGAGTCAACTCTTCGCATGAGGTGGCCAAAGTACTGGAGTTTCAGGTTTAGCATCATTCCTTCCAAAGAAATCCCAGGGCTGATCTCCTTCAGAATGGACTGGTTGGATCTCCTTGCAGTCCAAGCGACTCGCAAGAGTCTTCTCCAACACCACAGTTCAAAAGCATCAATTCTTCGGCGCTCAGCCTTCTTCACAGTCCAACTCTCACATTCATACATGACTACTGGAAAAACCATAGCCTTGACTAGATGGACCTTAGTCAGCAGAGTAATGTCTCTGCTTTTGAATATACTATCTAGGTTGATCATAACTTTTCTTCGAAGGAGTAAGCGTCTTTTAATTTCATGGCAGCAATCACCATCTGCAGTGATTTTGGAGCCCCCCAAAATAAAGTCTGACACTGTTTCCACTGTTTCTCCATCTATTTCCCATGGAGTGATAACACCAGATGCCATGATCTTCGTTTTCTGAATGTTGAGCTTTAAGCCAACTTTTTGACTCTCCTCTTTTACTTTCATCAAGAGGCTTTTTAGATCCTCTTCACTTTCTGTCATAAGGGTTGTGTCATCTGCATATCTGAGGTTATTGATATTTCTTGCGGCAATCTTGATTCCAGCTTGTGCTTCTTCCAGCCCAGTGTTTCTCATGATGTACTCTGCATATAAGTTAAATAAGCAGGGTGACAATATAAGGCATCGACGTACTCCTTTTCCAATTTGGAACCAGTCTGTTGTTCCATGTCCAGTGGCTCTGCTTTGCTGGAGCAGCTGTGAAGAGATACCCCACGCCCAAGGTAAGAGAAAGCCCAGTAAGATGATAGATGTTGCAAGAGGGCATCAGAAGGCAGACACACTGAAAACATACTCACAGAAATCTAGTCAATCTAATCACACTAGGACCACAGCCTTGTCTAACTCAATGAAACTAAGCCATGCCCGCAGGGCAACCCAAGATGGGTGGGTCATGGTGGAGAGGTCTGACAGATTGTGGTCCACTGGAGAAGGGAAAGGCAAACCACTTCAGTATTCATGCCTTGAGAACCCAATGAACAGTATGATAATACAAAATGATAGGATACTGAAGGAGGTACTCCCCAGGTCAGTAGGTGCCCAATATGCTACTGGAGGTCAGTGGAGAAATAACTCCAGAAAGAATGAAAGGATGGAGCCAAAGCAAAAACAATACCCAGCTGTGGATGTGACTGATGATAGAAGCAAGGTCCCATGCTGTAAAGAGCAATATTGCATAGGAACCTGGAAAGACAGGTCCATGAATCAAGGCAAATTGGAAGTGGTCAAACAAGAGATGGCAAGAGTGAACGTCAACATTCTAGGAATCAGTGAACTAAAATGAACTGGAATAGGTGAATTTAACTCAGATGACCATTATATCTACTACTGCGGGCAGGAATTCCTTAGAAGAAATGGAGTAGCCATCATGGTCAACAAAAGAGTCCTAAATGCAGTACTTGGATGCCGTCTCAAAAACGACAGAATGATCTCTGTTCGTCTCCAAGGCAAACCATTCATTATCATAGTAATCCAAGTCTATGTAACGCTGAAGTCTAGTAACGCTGAAGAAGCTGAAGCTGAACGGTTCTGTGAAGACCTACAAGACCTTTTAGAACTAACACCCCCAAAAGATGTCCTTTTCATTCTAGGGGACTGGAATGCAAAAGTAGGAGGTCAAGAAACACCTGGAGTGACAGGCAAATTTGGCCTTGGAATGAGGAATGAAGCAGGGCAAAGACTAATAGAGTTTTGACAAGAAAATGCACTGGTCATAGCAAAGACCCTCTTCCAACAACACAAGAGAAGACTCTACACATGGACATCACCAGATGGTCAACACCAAAATCAGATTGGTTATATTTTGTGCAGCAAAAGATGGAGAAGCTCTATATAGCCAACAGAAACAAGACCAGTAGCTGACTGTGGCTCAGATCATGGACTCCTTATTACCAAATTCAGACTGAAATTGAAGAAAACAGGGAAAACCGCTAGACCAGTCAGGTATGACCTAAATCAAATCCCTTACAATTATACAGCGGAAGTGATAAATAGATTTAAGGGCCTAGATCTGATAGATAGAGTGCCTGATGAACTATGGAGTGAGGTTCTTGACACTGTACAGTAGACAGGGATCAAGACCATCCCCATGGAAAAGAAATGCAGAANAAGTGATAAATAGATTTAAGGGCTTAGATCTGATAGATAGAGTGCCTGATGAACTATGGAGTGAGGTTCTTGACACTGTGCAGTAGACAGGGATCAAGACCATCCCCATGGAAAAGAAATGCAGAAAAGCAAAATGGCTGTCTGGGGAAGCCTTACAAATAGCTGTGAAAAGAAGAGAGGCAAAAAGCCAAGAAGAAAAGGAAAGATATAAGCATCTGAATGCAGAGTTCCAAAGAATAGCAAGAAGAGATAAGAAAGGCTTCTTCAGTAATCAATGCAAAGAAATAGAGGAAAAGAACAGAATGAGAAAGACTAGAGATCTCTTCAAGAAAATGAGAGATACCAAGGGAACATTTCATGCAAAGATGGGCTCAATAAAGGACAGAAATGGTATGGACCTAACAGAAGCAGATGATATTAAGAAGAGATGGCAAGAATACACAGAAGAACTATACAAAAAGGATCTTCACAACCTGGATAATCATGATGGTGTGATCACTCACCTAGAGCCAGACATCCTGGAATGTGAAGTCAAGTGGGCCTTAGAAAGCATCACTATGAACAAAGCTAGTGGACGTGATGGAATTCCAGTTGAGCTGTTTCAAATCCTGAAAGATGATGCTGTGAAAGTGCTGAACTCAATAGGCCAGCAAATTTGGAAAACTCAGCAGTGGCCACAGCACTGGAAAAGGTCAGTTTTCATTTCAATTCCATAGAAAGGCAATGCTCAAACTACCGCACAATTGCAGTCATCTCACATGCTAGTAAAGTAATGCTCAAAATTCTCCAAGCCAGGCTTTAGCAATACGCGAACCGTGAACTTCCTGATGTCCAAACTGGTTTTAGAAAAGGCAGAGGAACCAGAGATTAAATTGCCAACATCCGCTGTATCATGGAAAAAGCAGGAGAGTTCCAGAAAAACATCTATTTCTGCTTTATTGACTATGCCAAAGCCTTTGACTGTGTGGATCACAATAAACTGTGGAAAATTCTGAAAGAGATGGAAAGAGCAGACATGTCCTTTATTTCAAGGAAAGACAAGGCAAGCGTATGTATATATGTAATATGAAGCAGATTTGTGATTTGGGAGGAATGATGATCATCCATTTTTTGTCATCCATTCCATTAGCAAATGTTACTTCATGCCTCAAATGAGTCAAGTATTGTCCTTGAGACTGGTTATATATCATCTATTTGGGCTTTAAAGGATGGATTTAATCTCTATAGGCAGAGATAGGAATGAAGAAAGATTTTGAAGGGAGAGAAATGCATGGAATACAGGTGTAAGTGTGGAAAAGAGGATGACACTGTTAGAATGCTCATTCTTGTGTGAGGGGTATAAGTGTTATTTCCTTTGCCTCAAATTGCTCATGTTTTTCCTTCTGCTGCTCTCCCCCATACCCTTGCCATATAGACTCATGTTTGTTTTATGTATTGTTTCTTCCTTCATTATTTCTTTTTCTGGTAAGTTTTCGCAGAGAACCTTCTCCCATCTTGATGTACCTGTTTTCTGACTCTCATGTTAGACTGTAAGTTATGTAAGTCTACATCTGTTTGTTCTGTTGTTAATGTTTTAAATGCTGAACATATTACCTGGATTGTAGTTGGTCCTTTAATTAAAGAAAAAAGGAGTGAATGAATGAATAAGTAACTGAATAAGTGACTAGACTAGGGTGACAGCAGGAGGTGGGTAGGAAGACTAGATAATATATTTACATAATGGTTGAGGATTTTCGGCACGCCATTATGTATTGTTTATTGTGAAATAGGTAGGGCAACTGCATTCTTCCCATTGTTCAGATAGTGAAATGATAGCTTATGAAAGTTTTGGAGTCTGATACAGATAAATATGTTTAGGAATGAAATCTAGACTTTCAGGTTCTCATTTCAGTTTATTGTCAGGAACGCTGTCTTTTGAGAAAAGCATCAGCAGGACTGTCTCCTGACTGATTGCCTGTTTGGGTGAAGGAGGAGTCAGAGTTGATTTTTAAGGTTACAAGACTTGGTTCTAAAAAGGATAGTATTACCATGAAAGAAATAGAGAATTTAAAAGAGTTGGTTTGGGACAGTATGAGGCCTTAATTAATTTGTCTTAGACATGTTTATTTAAGGTACCTAGAGTTCAGGAGAAAGGTGGACTGGAGGTCTTGGTTTGGGAGTTTTCCCACTGATATGACAGTTGAAGTTGTAGGAGATCACAATGGGAAGCCACATATAGAAAGAATAGAGTTAAGTAGAGAAATTTAGATGCCCCTAGTTAGGAAACAGGAGGAAAAAAAGAGACTTGAGAAATAAGGAGAGTATGGAATTGTGAAACATAGACATCAGACACAGAACATTTCAAATGGTTTTGTAATTAAAGAGTGAGTTGGCCTATTGTGCCTAGTGATTAGTCTGCTATAGGGCTGGCAGTCAGTTAGAGGATGATTTCCTTATAGCAACTGGGATAATTTGCCTCTGAGACTATCTGTTTTAGCTTTCAATACTGTCCATCAAAGGAGGTACCTAGGGACATGCATTTTTCTGTAATATTAGCATCATTTACTTAGTGGGATCTTTTAAAATACTGGATTATATGCAGTGCTGATAATAAAATTTAAAAATTATAGAGTAAATGAAATGCACATGTTGCTTCTTCACATAGATTATTATTTCTAGGCCCATCCCTCCTTACGGTGAGGCATCTAATTAATGATATGTGTCTATGCACTTCCTTAATCATAGGAGTTGGAGAATGTAGGATGTGCATGAATATGAAATTATGAATCTTCTTTTTTCTTCTTGCTTTTACTCTTAGTAAAACTGTGATGAATATTGCCTCATTTCAGTAAAAGCTATTCAGTGAGAATTGGTATAGAGTTTAAAGACTCAAGAGAGTTTTCTATAACAAGTTAACCTGGGGTATCCTCTAATGCACATTAATTAAGTCTCCTTTATGTACACTTGGCAGGTCCCCTGGAGGAGGAAATGGCAACCAGTATTTTTGCCTAGAGAATCCCATGGACAGAGGAGCCTGGTGGGCTACAGTCCATGGGGTCGCAAAAAGTCAGACATGACTGAGTGACAAGTGCTATACTGCTGTTCAGTGAGAAGAATTGCCTCAAGCGTTCTCTTTCCTTCATAGCCTTACCCTCTAGCTTGTCTCCCTGGCTGTTGTTTGAAGACTATGAATCAAACTGTGATCTACATTATGTTTCTAGATGATGTCTGCTACTGTTTGCCATTGCTTCTGGTTGTCATACCTGCCCTCATCCTGTCTGCTTACTTGAGTCTTATTTTTCTTGTTAAAAAAAATACAGTTCTCACTGAATTTGTTCCATTTCTCTTAATTGCTTCTTGGTCTGAGCTACTGTATCATTTTTTTTCTGTCTCATTTCCTTGGCCCTTGGCATATACCAATTTGTGCCTTTTAAAATTTATAAATAATAAAAATTTAATAAATAATAAAGATGGAGTATTTTTAGCCACAATTTTAAAAAAGAACTGACTCATTTGAAGAGACTCTGATGCTAGGAAAGATTGAAGGCAGGAGGAGAAGGGGATGACAGAGGATGAGATGGTTGGATGGCATCACCAACTCAATGGACATGAGTTCGAGTAAACTCCAGGAGTTGGTGATGGACAGGGAGGCCTGGCATGTTGCAGTCCATGGGGTCGCAAAGAGTCAGACACAACTGAGCAGCTGAACTGAACTGAATTAATGATTTATTGGAATATATTTGATCTACAGTGTTGTGCTAGTTTCTGCTGTACAGCAAAGCACATCAATTAAACATGTACATATTAAAATACCCACTCTTTTTTGGATTCTGTTCCCATGTAAGTCATTACAGAGTAATGAATAGAGTTTCCTGTGGTATACAATAGGTTCTTATTACTTACCTATTTTACATATAGTAGTGCATATATATAAATCCCAATTTCCCAATTTGTCCCTTTCCCCACTATATTAATCAGTTTTGTGTCCAATTCAGTATTTTTAGTTATATTCATATTGTTGTACAACTAATCCATAGAACTTTTTCATTTGTAAAACTGAAACTCTTTAGCCAGTAAACAATAACTACCCAATTTTGCCTCCCCTCAGCCTCTGTCAACTCCCATTCTACTTTCTATCTCTATGGATTTGACTACTCTGGATATCTCATATAAATAGAATCATCTAGTATTTTTCTTTTTGTGACCAGTTTATTTTACTTTAGCATGATACATTCTCAAGTTTCATCCATGCAGTAGCATGCATCAGAATTTCCTGCCTTTCTAAGCCTAAATAATATTCCAGTGTGTGTACAGACTACATTTTGTTTATGTGTTCATTTGTCCATGGACACTTAATTGCTTCCTTTGGCTATTGTAAATAATGCTGCCTTCGACACTGGTATACTAATACTTTTAAAAATATTAGTTTTTCAATATGACATTCATCTCTGCATGTCTACTTTAGTCTAAGCCTTGGAGGGCAGGGACTATATTTTAAGGTTTGTTTTTTGAATCCTAACTACCTAGTATAGCATTGTGCCTTGCTAATGAACAGTGCTTGGTAATTGTTTCTTGATAATGAGTAGAGCAGATTTACTTTCAAGTAACTCTTTTTGATTATTTTATTCTTTGAGAGTATTTAAATAGCCTGTCAATCACCAGTTAAAGGAAGGCAAACTTAAGTTTTCCTTAAAAATTACAGTAATCTAGAAAAGAAAAACCTGGAAATCTTAGATAATTATTCAAGGATGGCTAACAAGCTGTTTCGTCTGGAGCTCAGCTAGCTTTCCTGGTCATTCCCCATTTAGACAAATAACCTGGGGATAATGATTTACAAGAGTAGCCACAGAGTCTCAGAAAGTGAACAGCTATTTAGCTATTTTTTTATTCTCATTTTCTCCCCTGGTTCTACAGTGTGTTGGCAGGTAACAGTAGAGGACAGCAGCAGTTAGGCTAAATTTTAGTTCAAGATGTAGGAGTGCAGAAGCAATAGTAATAGTATCCAGTTCTTTTACCTCCTTTTAAAAATATTATTTTTCTAACATTTTCCCAAAGAAAAGTCATTCCAGATTTTCATATGATAAGGTATCAGTAAGTTTTTGAATTGGCTTCTTTTACGAACTATACTTTTTTAGAAAAACAATTTTTTGGCTGAGAAATCTATTTTTTCAGAATCATTTTTGAGCAATTAACTGTCTTTTGTAAATTTTTAGAAGACTGGTAATACTCTGCTTTTTAGAAAAGTAACTTTTTGAAATGAATGTCTATCTTCGAAATGAATGTCTAGCTTTTGATATACATATGTTTGTGTTCCTTTATACAAATGCAAATGTATACACACACACACACACACACACACAAACACACACGTGTAGACATATACTCCACTTTTACCTTCATTGCAAATTACCTTTCCTACCATACTCTTTTGAAGGAAGGATTTTATCTTTACTTGACCTTGCAAACTCTAAGAACATTAGACTGTTAGTCTTAGTCTTAGTTTTGTATATTTTTGATTATGCTTTCTGAATTCAGCAGACTCAAAGTTACAGAATCCATGATGTTTATTTAAATTAATTATTTAACTTGTTTGTTCATTCATTCGCTAATGCACTCATTTATCACGTTTGAAAATATACTGTATATCTGACACAAAGTACCATGTGCCATGAACCAACTTATGCCAGTTTCAGTGATACCATATGAAAAGAATCATCTCAAATGACGAGATGTTCTGTGAAATGTAATGTTAGTACTGGCAAGTGATTTTATCAATGACTTTAGCTTCAAATCTATGATAGAGGTTACATGAAAAGTATATTAGGTCAGCAAGTATCATCGTGATGCTGTTGTATTCAGTGTGGGTGGTGCTGTTTCAGAGGCAAATGACTGACTGCACTTTTTTACTTTTAACTGTATAAATGTAAATTGCCTAGAAGGTGAGGTCCAAGGCAAAACCTTGAATACTGTCCTTTCCAATATGTTTCCAAGTTCCTTGCAGCAGTGCACAGACCACATTAAAATGCATTGACCATCAAAGGTAAAAGCACGTGGTCCAGATAGATACTTTAATCCAAATTAGCTCCTTCAAAACAGCTTATATAGGAAGCAACTAAACTGTCTTTCACAAGCTGACTCTTTAGAAGGAATAATGGGAGTTGGACCAGCAGATGTTGAACCGAATAACTTAGATGTGGTTCACTTTGCATCTGGAGCTATTTGCATACAAAGCCAACAGGAAAGTTCAAACATTTTTCTCAAGACATTGGCAGAAAGAAACCTGGAAGACAGATGCCTTTTTGATTTCATGGTTCAGTTTTTCCATTCTCCATTCTCCTGGCCAGGAAAACCTAGAACAACAAATCGGTTCTTTTATTAATATCCCATTACTCTTCTTGCTAACCCTGTTTTTCCAGTAGAATCTGTGTTACCCATCTATAAGAACTCAGAACCTGAGTCCACACATTTTTTGTTTGAGAAAAAGTTGTGTTATTTTCTTTCAGATTAATCTGTGGTTTGCACACAGGGATAGTAAATAGTAACTGAATTCATTGGTCTGATCTATCTTTGAGGTAAAATTTGAAGATGACTTACTACATGTTCACCTACTGTATTATAATAGGCAGTATTGGTGATGTTTGAAAACTTCCCATTGCTTCTACTTCATATCCACATTGGATATTTTTCGCCAGGACATCAACTGGATTTCAGTTGTAGTGTAGTAATTTTATAATGTTGTTACACTGGATGTTTGAATGGAAGGTTGCCAGTTAGCTTCGTTTTTGCTACTTGCATTTTTTTCTTACCTCCCTAGATTTTTAACTCACCTTTATTTTTTCTGAAGTCAACTTTAAAGATGAGGACTAAAATGATTAGCTTCTGTAGAGGTATGAATTATTCCTGTACATATATCAGACCTTATGTGGATTTTCAGTAATTTATGCAACTTTTGTCTTCATTAATGCACATAATAAAGAATATAAAAGTGATATTTATTGTTACCTTGAAGATTAGGTTTGTACTGTGGTTTAGAATCCATTATCTCTGACACTGAATGAGGAGTTCTGGTTTTTGCGTTTAGCTAACTGTGTAACTTCTCTGAAACTCACTTATTTAATCTATAAATTGAAGGACTAGATGATATCTAAATGTTCTTCCAGAGTTTGAGCTCCACGTTTATTTCTAATTTTTTTCTGATTATAGTGTCTGTGATATGAGTAGCCTCCAGTAGGTGGATCATGATACCTCATTTTAACTGCATGGTCCCACTGACACAGTGCTGATCTAATTACACTTAATCTAAAAACATAGCTATAAACTTAGAACACAGATGTCACTATGCTGCTGCTGCTGCTAAGTCACTTCAGTCACTATAAAGAACTATAATACTGAAGAGAAACTTTTCTATGCATTTTAATTATTATCAGTTACTGTTTAAACTGATTTATTTTCTGGTATTTTACGGTACAGTCTTCTGTATCTCTTCTATCTGATTCTGGGCTTGCTTATTAAAAAGACAGTGGTTTCAGCAAAGGAAACTATAAGGAAGATGAAAAGACAACTCTCAGAACAGGAGAAATTAATTGCAAATAAAGCAACTGACAGAGGATTAATCTCCAAAATATAAAAGTAGCTCATACAGCTCAATATCAGAACAAACAACCCAATCAAAAAATGGGCAGAAGATGTCAACAGACATTTCTCCAAATAAGCTATGCAGGTGGCTAATAAACACATCAGAGAAGGCAATGGCAACCCACTCCAGTACTCTTGCCTGGAAAATCCCATGGACGGAGGAGCCTGGTAGGCTACAGTCCATGGGGTTGTGACGAGTCGGACATGACTGAGCGACTTCACTTTCACTTTTCACTTTCATGCATTGGAGAAGGAAATGGCAACCCACTCCAGTGTTCTTGCCTGGAAAATCTCAGGGATGGTGGAACCTGGTGGGCTGCCGTCTCTGGGGTTGCACAGAGTCAGACACAACTGAAGCAACTTAGCAGCAGCAATAAACACATGAAAAAATGCTCAAAATTGCTTATTATTAGAGAAAAACAAATCAAAACTACAATGAGGTGTCACCTCTGGTCAGATTCTCTATCATCAAAAAGTCTAAACAATAAATGCTGGTATGAATGTGGAGAAAATGGTGGAGGCGGGGCGGAAATCCTCTTGTACAGTTGGTGGGGTGTAAATTGATATGACCACTATAGAGAGCAGTATGGAGATTTCTTAAAAAACTAGTAATGTGATGTGGCAGTCCCACTACTGGGCATATACCCTGTTCAGTTCAGTTCAGCTGCTCAGTCCTGTCTGATTCTTTGCAGCCCCTTGGACAGCAGCACCCTGAGAAAACCACAATTCTGAAAGACACATGCACCCTTGTGTTCACTGAAACACTATTTACAATAGCCAGGATATGGAAGCAATCTAGATGTCCATTGGCAGATGAAGGGATAAAGAAGTTGTGGTGCATATATAAAATGGAATATTATTCAGCCGTAAAAAAACAAGTTTTAGTCAATTTCAATGAGGTAGATGAACCTCTAGTGTGTTACATCAGTTCACTTCTGTTGATTGCTCAGTCGTGTCCGATTCTTTGTGACCCCATGAATTGCAGCACGCCAGGCCTTCCTGCCCATCACCAATTACCAGAGTTCACTTAAACTCATGTTCGTCGAGTCGGTGATGCCATCCAGCCATCTCATCCTCTGTTGTCTTCTTCTCCTCCTGCCCCCAATCCCTCCCAGCATCAGAGTCTTTTCCAATGAGTCAACTCTTCGCATGAGGTGGCCAAAGTATTGGAGTTTCAGCTTTAGCATCATTCCTTCCAAAGAACACTCAGGACTGATCTCCTTCAGAACGGACTGGTTGGATCTCCTTGCAGTCCAAGGGACTCTCAAGAGTCTTTTCCAACACCACAATTCAAAAGCATCAATTCTTTGGCACTCAGCTTTCTTCACAGTCCAACCCTTACATTCATACATAACTACTGGAAAAACCATAGCTTTGACTAGACGGACTTCTGTTGACAAAGTAATGTCTCTGCTTTTTAATATGCTATCTAGGTTGGCCATACCTTTCCTTCCAAAGAGTAAGCGTCTTTTAATTTCATGGCTGGAATCACCATCTGCAGTGATTTTGGAGCCCCCCAAAATAAAATCTGACACTGTTTCCACTGTTTCCCCATCTGTTTTCCATGAAGTGATGGGACCAGATGCCATGATCTTCGTTTTCTGAATGTTGAGCTTTAAGCCAACTTTTTCACTGTAGAGTGAAGTAAATCAGAAAATGAAGAACAAATATTGTATATTAACACACATACATGGAATCTAAAAAATAGTACTAATTTTTGCAGGGCAGCAGTAAAGACGCAAACACAGAGAACAGACTTGTGGACACAGTGGAGTATGGAAATGTCAGGACCAATTGAATGTCACATTGAAACATATACCTACCATATTTAGAATTAGCCAGTGCATATTTGCTGTATGACATGCAGGGAGCTCAGTGTGGTGCTCTGTCATAACTTAGAGCGTTGGAAGGAAGGTTCTAGTGGGGGGGACATATGTATACCAATGGCTGATTCATGTTGATGAATGGCAGAAACCATCACAATATTGTAAAGCATTTCAGTTCAGTTCAGTCGCTCAGTTGTGTCTGACTCTTTGCGACCCCATGGACTGCAGCATGCCAGGCCTCCCTGTCCATCACCAACTCCTGGAGTTTACTCAAACTGATTTC
The DNA here is from genome assembly GCA_006410935.1 of Redunca redunca. NCBI lineage: Eukaryota > Metazoa > Chordata > Mammalia > Artiodactyla > Bovidae > Redunca > Redunca redunca. The sequence continues at coordinate 810,041 of SJYQ01001076.1, read as the reverse complement.
TTTTAGGATGGACTGGTTGGATCTTCTTGAAGTCCAAGGAACTCTCAAGAGTCTTCTCCAACACCACAGTTCAAAAGCATCAACTCTTTGGCACTCAGCTTTCTTTATAGTCTAACTCTCATATCCATACATGACTACTGGAAAAACCATAGCCTTGACTAGATGGATCTTTGTTGGCAAAGTAATGTCTCTGCTTTTTGATATGCTGTGTATAAAGCAATTACCTCCAATTTAAAAAAATGAAAAAGAAGAAAAAATAATGGTTTGATTTGGAATATTATAGAATACATGTAAAAATGTTTGTAATAGAGCTTTGTAGAAATTTTTTCCATATTATTAAAAATGATGATGGCTTGGCAGTGACTCTTTTCTCTGTAAGATGAAGGTAGTGTTCTGACTCTTGAAGACAATGCTGAATTAACCAACAGCAATAGCGATCAAAACTTAGGCTCTGTCTGGCTCAGTAACACTAGAAGTTTTTGTCAAATGTTCTTATATGAATATGTACATTTCCTTATAGGTCTCCTTATACATTACACTAATTGACTCAGAAAGTAAACTTTTTATTCTTTGTGACAGATAGGGAGACATACACATATGTGGTACAAAATGCATGAAATAAAAGGGAAATAATGTTAAAGATACACAGTGAGCATTTCTTTTTTTTTGCTAGTCCCCTAGTTCTACTCTCTTGATATAACTTATTTACACTTTCTGTTGAAACCCTCCAGGTATCTGCCAAGCATATATAATATGAATGTATCCTCCTCCTCTCCTGAGATAGGCATAGCATACTGTACGTATGTACATGCTAACACCTCCTGCTTTTTTCCCACACCAGGAGATTTTGCTACAGGAGTACTGGTTGATCTTCCAGATTCTTCTTAGTAGTTGGATAACACACTTTTCAATGGATGTGCCATTATAGATGTAACCAGTTATATTACTGTCAGTTTTTTTCTGTTACAAGTAGCCCTAGAATGAATTTTCTTGTATGTATTTTCGCTGAAGCTGTTTTAATTTAGCTGATAATATTATATTGTTCATGTGTCTTAATGGAAAGATTAATTAAAATTAACATATTTCATTTATTAATTTTACTAATATGAGCAGAAGGCAAACATTTTCTTACTCTAAATAATGTCAAATTTTATATTTATGTAGCCATATATAAGAAAATGTTGGTCACATTGGTTACATAAAATGACCACACTCATGATAATTTTATGAGTATGTGCTTAGTCTCTCAGTTGTCTCCAACTCTTTGCCACCCCATGGACTGTAGCCTGCCAGTCTCCTCTATCCATGGGATTCTCCAGGCAAGAATACTGGAGTGGGTAGCCATTGCTTTCTCCTGGGGAGCTTCCTGACCCAGAGATCGAACCCAGGTCTCCTGCACTGCAGGCGGATTCTTTACCATCTGAGCCACCTGGGAAGCCCAAAGAGTGGTTTTGCTCTCAACTGCATGGACCTATAGCCCACCAGGCTCCTCTGTCTTGGAATTCTCCTGACAAGAATACTGGAGTAGGAAGCCATTTCCTTTCCTTTATGAGTATGTTGAAAATAAAATCTTTAGCTGGCAGTCTTCCCTAGTGGTTCAGTGGCTAAGAATCTGCCTGCCAATGCAGGAACATGGGTTTGATCCTTGGTCTGGGAAGATTCCTCATGCCTCAGGGCAGCTAAACCTGTGTGCCACAACTACTGAGCCCAAGTACTCTAGATCCTGTGCTCTGCAATAAGAGAAGCCACCACAGTGAGACGCTCTTACACCACAGCTACAGAAGGCCTGCACGGCACGCAGCAACAAAGACACAGTGCCCTGCCAAAAATAAATGAAATTAAAAATCTTTAGCTGTCTATGAGCAAAATAGCATGGTAGGTTGAAATACTCTTCAGTTGTTACACTGTATTTTTTAATGTGTCAAATAATGTTTATTGCAACACTGTTTATAATAGCTTAAACTATTTTTGCCTGGAAAATTCCCTGGAAGAAGACCCTGGTGGACTATGGTGCATGGGGTCACAAAGAGTCAGAAACAACTTAGCATAGTTAAACAACAACAAAGCTAGTTTTCTTTAGAATCGTAAGTCTGTAATTACAGTTACTAAAATTCCCCTGCAGTGCAGAAGTCACAGGTTGGATCCCTGGGTTGGGAACATCTCTGGACAGGAGATGGAACCCGCCCTGGTATTCTTGCATGGGAAATTCTATGAATATTGGATCCCGGTGGGCTACAGTCTGTGGGCTCTTAAAGAGTCAGACGTGACTTAGTGACTAAACAAGAACAAGAAACAACTCAAATGTCAATCACAAGGAGAAAGCTTAATATTTGGGGATGTATTTATTTGACAGACAACCATACACCTGGAAAGTTAGCAAATTAACATTGTATGTAAAAACAAGAAAGAGTATCCTAAACATGGGCACTCTTTTCACAGTGTCTTTAAGGGATCAGTCAGAAGTCTCAACTGACAAAGTGTTCTGTAATTCAGAGCCTGGTGCTAAAATCTGAAGTTTACAGTATCAGCCTCCATTTGGAGTCCTGGAATTCTTATTCTTCATGAAGTTGAGGGTTCTGTGTTTTGGCCAGAGAGCTAGGCTCGATACTGGTTCATAGTGGGCCCCATGTCTGAATCTGCCAAAGGGCGGAAGTCGTCATCTTTTTACTCATTCAGGACAGCGTGAGAGTGGGGTAGGGAGTGGGGAGTAGATTTCAGATAAAAGGGAACTGTGGATGAATGGGGTAATATGAGACTAGGAAATACTTCTGGCTTAAATTCTAGGGATGAAGGTCAGAGGCAAAGACCAGATGTGAAGCTAACAGAACTGCCTGTGTCTCTCATCCCTTCTATCCCTTTCCTCCTAGGGTACTTGTTTTAGACTCTAAGGCCTACCTCAAGCTTAAAGCAATAAAATCTTCTACTGTGGGAAAATTCAAGTGGCCAAACCGAAGTCTGAGGGGCCCATGGGATCTTGACACGTGACAGGATGATTGGAACAGCACAGCCAGAGGTGCTGCTGCTGTGCCTGCCCACACCTGACTTGATGTCTTTGGACTGATGTCTTCTCAGGAACACTGTTGCTTCAGTGTGTTCTTTGTGCTCACTCAGGTTGAGTTTTCAAATACTTCTTCCTCTTTTTGAAGGTTGGGTATTTGATCTTCTCAAACAGACTCTCCAACACTCTGTGCTGTTCTATAGATGCTGCATTTCTGGGGATCCTCTTTGAGGAGTACCATGATTTCTTCAGATTTTTGAATCTTCTGATCTTGCTCTATTCCTGTTCCCTCCTTATGGTTTTATGATGTGCAACCTGCCCATCATCAAATACTGTAGGTTCTATGTTTAATTAAACTTGGGTATCTTTTCACCTCTCTACATCCCTAGTTGTGTGCGAGGTCGCTTGAGTCGTGTCTGACTCTTTGTGACCCTATGGACTGTAGCCCAAAGGGCTCATCTGTCCATGGGATTCTCCAGGCAAGAATGCTGGAAGGGGCTGGCATGCCCTTCTCCAGGGTCTCTTTCTGACCTAGGGATTGAACCTGGGTTTCCTGCATTGCAGGCAGATTCTTTACTGCTGAGCCACTGGGGAAGCCCATTTTCCTAGTTACTGCCCCAGTAAAAGGTCCCATCATGTCTTTCTGGGATGACTTTTAGAGTTTTTATTCCCACTCTTAAATCTCTCACCACTTTTAAGTGGCACCCAGAGGTATGGGCCACAATGAATACTCATAAGTAAATCTTGGCTATATGTGGAATTTGATTTTAAAGTTTAGAAATGTTTGTTTTTTTTTGTTTTTTAATCTTTGTGGATTGCTGAATTATTGCTGTTGCTTTCAGTTTCTAAGTCATGTCTGATCTTTGCAATCTCATTGACTGTAGCACGCCAGGTTTCCCTGTCCTTGACTGTCTCCCTAAGTTTGCTTAGATTCACGTTCATTGAGTTGGTGATGCTATCTAACCATCTCATCCTCTGCCACCCTTTTTCCCTTTTGCCCTCAATCTTTCTGAGTATCAGGGTCTTTTCCAGTGAGTTAGCTCTTTGCATTAGGTGGCCAGAGTATTGGAGTCTCCACTTCAGCAACATTCTTCCAATGAATATTCAGGGTTGCTTTCTATCAGGATTGACTGGTTTGATCTCCTGGCAGTCCAAGGGATTCTCAAATCTCCTCCAGCACCACAATTTGAAGGCATAAATTCTTTGGCACTTAGCCTTCTTTACAGTCCAACTGTCACATCCATACATGATTACTGGAAAAACCATAGCTTTGACTATATGTTGTTGGCAAAGTGATGTCTTTGCTTTTTAATACACTGTCTAGGTTTGTTATAGCTTTCCTTCCAAGGAACAAGCATCTGTTAATTTCATGGCTGCACTCACCATTCACAGTGATTTTGGAGCCCAGGAAAAGAAAATCTGTCAGTGCTTTCACTTTTCCCCCTTCTATTTGCCATTAAGTGATGGAATTGGATGCCATGATCTTAGTTTTTTGAATGTTGAGTTTTAAGCCAGCTTTTTCACTCTTTTTTTTTTCACCCTCATAAAGAGGCTCTTCAGTTCCTCTTCACTTGCCCTTAGAGTAGTATTATCTGCATATCTGGGGTTGTTGATATTTCTCCCAGCAATCTTGAGCCCAGCCTAACATTTTTCATGATGTACTCTGCCTATATAATAAATAAACTGAGTGACAATATACAGTCTTGTTGTACTCTTTTCCCAATTTTCAGCTAGTCAGTTTTTCCATGTAAGGTTTTAACTGTTGCTTTTTGACCCACAAACAGGTTTTTCAGAGACAGGTAAGGTGGTCTGGTATTCCCATCTCTAAGAATTTTCCAAAGTTCGTTGTGATCCATACAGTCAAAGACTTTCACATAGTCAGTAAAGCAGATATAGATGTTTTTTTGGAATTCCCTTGCTTTCTCTGTGATCCCTCAAATTTTGTTGTCACTTTGATCTCTGGTTTCTCTGCCTTTTCTAAACCCAGTTTGTGCATCTGGAAGTTCTCACTTCACATAGTGTTGAAGCCTAACTTAAAGGATTTTGAGCATAATCTTCAGTTCAGTTCACTTCAGTAGCTCAGTCCTGGCCGACTCCTTGCGGCCCCAGGGACTGCAGCATGCCAGGCCTCCCTGTCCATCACCAACTCCCGGAGTTTACTCAGACTCATGTCCATCAAGTCGGTGATGCCATCCAGCCATCTCACCCTCTGTCGTCCCCTTCTCCTCCTGCCTTCAATCCCTCCCAGCATCAGGGGCCTTTTCAAATGAGTCAGTTCTTTGCATCAGGTGGCTAAAGTATTGGAGTTTCAGCTTCAGCCTCAGTCCTTACAATGAATATTCAGGACTGATTTCCTTTAAGATGGACTGGTTGGATCTCCTTGCAGATCAAGGGACTCTCACAAGTCTTCTCCAACACCACAGTTCAAAAGCATCAATTCTTGGGTGCTCAGCTTTCTTTATAGTTCACCTCTCACATCCATACATGACTACTGGAAAAACCATATCTTTGACTAGCTGAACCTTTGTGGCAAAGTAATGTCTCTGATTTTTAATAAGCTGTCTAGATTGGTCATAACTTTTCTTCCAAGGAGCAAGCATCTTTTAATTTCATAGTTGTAGTCATCATCTGCAGTGATTTTGGAGCCCCCCAAAATAAAATCTGTCACTGTTTCTGTTGCTTCCCCATCTATTTGCCATGAGGTGATGGGACCAGGTTGCCATGATCCTAGTTTTCTGCATGTTGAGCTTTTTAAGCCAACTTTTTCACTTTCCTCTTTCACTTTCATCAAGAGGCCATTTAGTTCTTCTTCACTTTCTGCACATGTCACCTGCATATCTGAGGTTATTGATATTTCTCCTGGCAAGCTCTCTTCCAGCTTGTGTTTCATCCAGCCCAGCATTTCTCATGATGTACTCTGCATATAAGTTAAATAAGCAAGGTGACGATATATAACCTTGACGTACTCCTTTCCCAATTTGGAACCAGTCTGTTGTTCCATGTCCAGTTCTAATGATTGCTTCTTGACTTGCATACAGATTGCTCAGGAGGCAGGTCAGGTGTTATGGTATTCTTGTCTCTTTAAGACTTTTCCACAGTTTGTTGTGATCTACACAGTCAAAGGCTTTGGTATAGTCAATAAAGCAGAAATAGATGTTTTTCTGGAACTCTCTTGCTTTTTCGATGATCCAATGGCTGTTGGCAATTTGATCTGTGGTTCCTCTGCCTTTTCTAAATCCAGCTTGAACATCTGGAAGTTCACGGTTCATGTACTGTTGAATCTTGGCTTGGAGAATTTTGAGCATTACTTTGCTAGCATGTGAGACGAGTGCAATTTTGCATTAGTTTGAGCATTCTTTGGCATTGCCCTTCTTTGGGATTGGAATGAAAACTGACCTTTACCAGTCCTGTGGCCACTGCTGAGTTTTCCAAGTTTGCTGGCATATTGAGTGCAGCACTTTCACAGTATAATCTTTTTAGGAATACCTTTTAGAACTGTAAATACATAGTGATGTTTTTACCTAATCTTATTCCTTTAAAAAGTTTGTCTGCCTGACATGAAGGTTGTGATCATTTTCTATTTGTCAAGTTAAAGGTCAGAATGAAGGAAAGTGGGTAAAAGGTGACTCAGGTCATTTGGATATAAATTTTTAAATTTATTTTGGCAGATATCACAGAACTGTCATAATATGGTAATAAAATATTTCTTGCAGTTGGTTATTATGTAAGCCTTTAGCCATATAAATAAAACTGTTATTGTCTTCAATCATTCTTTGTCACTTATGAATATATAGCAAGTAAAACAAAAGGAAAACTTTGCTGATAGAATTGCTCATTTAAGAGTAAACAGACATTTATGGATTTTATCAGTCTGTTAGATTCCTTAAGGAACATTCTCTAGTAATTTACTCCTTGGTCTTATGATCTGAACACTGGTACTTTGTTTTTTTTTTTTTTTTATGAAATATGTAGTGAAATTTAAGAATTTCATTTCTAAATTTTTAAAGATTAGATTCTTATTTGATTACAGTCCTGTTTGGAATCAGGGCATAGAACTTTTACTTTCTACCTTCTTTTGTTTGTTCCCCCATGCCCACCCCCATACAATCAGTATTTATTGTATATCAAGTACAGGGAGAACAATGTAAAACAGCCATGATGAAAATGCTATGAATTTGTTACCTAACATTTGTCAAGTGGAGCACAGGCTGCTTTATGGTGAGCTTAGTCCCACAGCAGACTATAGGAGAAGTTGAAATGAATAAATTTATTGCTCATAGGTCCTGGAGGAAGTACATGGCATGCCTTGTGGGGCCACTTGAGAAATCAAGCTAGAGTGCAGAGAGAGAGAGTATGGAAGAACTCAGGGCATATGCCTTTATTTGTGTTCCTGGGTAGAGGCCTTAGGAGTTTCAGGGTAAATCTGGATTGCTCAGTTTAAACTTGAAGAGCAGGGTATAGGATCCTCTCCAGGGGTCTTATCAAGGAGGTGCAGAATGACTTGGGAGGCATGGGGGGACTGCTGATCACAAGTGTTGTAGGGGAAGTCGTATTAAGAACTTAAATTTGCTTATGACCTGTGTGTGGGCTGTTATCATAAGGCATGTGCTTGCCCAAGAAGACTATGGCAGTTTATTGTCCCCGCAGGCCACTTCACCAAACAAATGAATTTGGAGGCAGCGAGACTGTGGAGTCACTTAGCTAAACTCTTGACATAGAGGATATATACCTTCATGACTCTTTCAACCTTGTAAGGTACACAAATATTAAACAAACAGTTACATTTCATTATTTAATTATAACTAGGATATCATTTTTAAGAGCTGAAACTCCAGTACTTCGGCCACCTGATGCAAAGAGTTGGAAAAGACTCTGATGCTGGGAGGGATTGGGGGCAGGAGGAGAAGGGGACAACAGAGGATGAGATGGCTGGGTGGCATCACCAACTTGATGGACGTGAGTTTGAGTGAACTCTGGGAGATGGTGATGGACAGGGAGGCCTGGCGTGCTGCGATTCATGGGGTCGCAAAGAGTCGGACACGCCTGAGCGATTGAACTGAATTGAACTGAACAGCATATCAGGATAGCAGGAGCAGAGAGTGAAGTGAACACTCTCTGGGAAGAATATTAGACCACTGTCAGTCCAAATAGGGGTCAACATCAACAGGCCAAAAAAAAAAAGGGCCTCTTATGTTTAGGGAGACAGACTCTTCTGAAAGATCTGAAAGCTTTGCAGTAGAGAAGGGGACATTGAGAGAACATTTCTAAAGATACTAAGTTTTAGTAGTGTCAACATTCTTAATTTTATGTTTGTTTTCAGATTTATTAAAATCCCTTCCATGATTGCTCTTCTCTTTCCTCTATTTTGTTGGGCTTATTTTTGTATTTTTTCCTAATTTAAAAAATTTGATACTTATCTTGTTAATTTTAACCTTTTCAAATATAAGGAGTCAAGGATATGAATTTCCCATTGATTATTACTTTAGCTGTGTTTTGCCGGTTTTTGTTTTTCAATCCTCCAATTATATATTTTCCAATTTGGAGTCTGAATTATTTCTTGAGTTATATTAACAGTGTTTCTTAATTTCTAAGCATGGATTTTTTTTTTTTTCTAGCTACTGTTACTATTTTTTGATTGCTTTATTCCTAGAGAAAGTAGCTTAATATATATATATTTGTAATTTGATGACATTTGCTCTGTGACATGCTATCTGAGGATTAATTATAGATGTATCTTCCATTTCACTATGCTTTTCTTCATCATTGTCAAAGCTGATACATAACCTATCCATTGTTTGTAATTTGCAACTTTCTTTCTTTCTTTTCTCCCTTCCCACTCCCTCCCTCCTTCCTTCCTTCTTCTCCTGTCCTCTGCAACATCCACCCCATCCTCTGCAATACCCGCTCCTCCAGCTTTCCTTTCTGCTTCCCTTCTCCTTTTCCTTTATCTTCCCTTTTGCTCTTTCTTTTTTTCCCTCCCTGTCTTATACCCTTCCCTCCTACGCCGCCCTTCCCTTTTCTTCCCTTCCTTCCATTGCATTGTTTGATACATGCTGTTTTCTTTCTTTTGTTCTAGGATGGGTACATTACTTTTAGTTTATTTTTACTTTGAGAATATATTCCTTTGGGGGTCAGATGTATGGAGGAGGGTCCTTGAGTGAGTCCTGAACTTCTTTCTTTGTCCCCTGTGTTTCTGAGGTTATGAAAACCAAAACTGAGGTTTACAAAGTTTGGCAAATGTCTTCAAGGCAAAAAGTTACTAATCTCTGTTACATACTTAGCTTTTACCTGAGTATTTCTTACTTTTAGCCAGATCCTCAGGTTGATTTTTCTTTTTTTCTTTTTTTATGTTACTCTGTACATTTAATTGAAATAGAAATGGATCTGTTAGCCAGATACCTACTTTCCCATAATTTTGGAAACAGTTCTAGGACTTTTTTGATGGAAAAAAGTATTCTACTCCATGTATTCTACTACTTGATGCCTGGTCTTTGCTAATTTCCCTGAAAGTTTAAAAAAAAAAAATTTGACATGAAAAATTAGCAAATGGATTTTTGTTTGTTAGATTCTAGCAATTAGAGTATATAATTGTATATTTAATATATTTCAGAGTCCTGTATCATCATTATAATATATTTACTGTGGCCTAATTAAATATGATAATGTCAGATGTCAAATATGATAATGTCAAATGCTGGTATTGACTTTTTCTTAGACCCATATACTATATAAATCATAGTTTATATCCTTTGATTATTTAAGAACATTTGGTATGTTTTTATTAATTGAATATTTTATATATACATATATAGATACATGATCTTAAAATTTTTGAGTTTTATTTCTTTAGAAAGAGAAGGTATTGTTATTGGTCAAGAAAGTACTGTTTAGAGTTTAAACCTGATGTCATTTTGGATTAACTGGTTATAAACCAAAGAGATATATGTTTCCTAGGTTTTTTTATGTTTAAAATGAACTAAATATACACTCATTTTTACCAAGTGTATAATGAAAATAACTGGAGCTTCCTTGTAGCTCAAATGGTAAAGAATCTGCCTGCAGTGCAGGAGACCTGGGTTCAATCTATGGGTTGGGAAGATCCTTGGAGAAGAATGGCAGTCCACTCTAGTATTCTTGCCTGGAGAATCCCATGGACAGAGGAGCCTGGTGAGCTACATTCGTGGGATCAAAAAGACTTGGACACGACTGAGCGACTAACACGCACACGCAATGAAAATAAATAGTGTGTTCTTTCTCTGGAGGAGATGGATATGAATCTATGAATTTTTTACTTCTGGAAAGTGATTCACATTTTCATGTTTCTGATGTACCATTTGTATAGTTTTTTTTATGTAGCTCATAAAATGTTAAACAGCTGGGCTGAGGGATAGATTGTGATTTTTTGCTCTATTTGTTTTATTCTCTTAGGTTTCTGAGATTCTGAATCAGTCTTCTTGGGGCAATTGGATTTTAAAGTTTTCATAGAAGGGCAGTGTTTTTAGAAAGAAATATAGAAGTTTAACTGGTCAAATTTGGTTTAGAAAAGGTCTTCATTGTTTTGCTTATTGAAATTATTGGCTAAGACTTCTTTGTGGATTAAAACAAATCTGACATGACAGAATCCATACTATAAACTTTTTATCATTTCTCTGTTGAAATTTATATGTATATTTTTATAGGTTAATATATAGTTACTACATGTATAATTTAGAGAAATTTCAGCTTTTTGTTTTTAGATTTTTAATTTTATAATTATGTTTTACTTACCTGCCAAGATTTACAGGAAATTGAATTTCAAAGATATGCTATTAGTTTTCCTAAAGGCTAATTGAAGCCATATTTCATAAGCTCATAACATATACTGATATATTTACAGATTTAGTAAGTAATATAAACCTTTCTATTTAAGACCATGTAAAGTGTACATTAAAATTAATAAACGTTTTAGAACTAAAAAAGCTTTATGTTCAAATATATTTTTATAAGAAGATGCCACAAACTCACTTTCTTCATAGTAATTGAAAATTTTAGAGATTTATAAGTGACTTACTATAATAAAGGGAATTTCTAATATTCATCATGAGTGCTATAAATACTACTATGTCAGCTAAGTTCAAATTTTTTTTTATTAATGGGGTAATGTTTCTAGTATGACAAATGCTCTTTATTTTAGCTTTGTCTTGAAATGACCTTGCCTGTTGGTTAATCCAGTTACTTAACTTTAGCAAAACCTGAACAGAACTGCATTGCTAAGTGCTGTTGGCTAAGCTCTGTTTTATGTATCAGCCCTGTTGTTGTTTTCACTACTGTCACAATAGCTTGAATTTATACAGCATTTCATATGAACTGTTATAAATGTTGTCTTAAGTGACCCCTTTGTCTTATAATTCATCTTAAACATGATTTCCAGAAGTTTTTATATAGTGGCATTCAGAACCCCTAAGTTCTTTTGTCTGACTTTCAAGGTCCACTGTTACCTGGTAATGACCTGACTCTGCTGATTTTTCACTCACTGTTACCCTTGACATACCAATGATTCAATAAAATGGAAACTACTTGCTCTTTTCAGCACATTTTCCCAGTATATTCTTGCTTCAGTTCTGTGTTCTAGTTTTGCTTTCCAGCTGAAATATCCTTCTTCATCTCTGCATGTTCAAATCACATCCTACCTTCAAGGCCTGGTTTAAATATCTTAGTTTTCCTCATTCAGTGTTTTCAGCCCACCTCAATTATTCCCAAATCTGAAAGTGACCTTTTTCTATTAATTACTATTTTGTTTTATCTGTGCCATTTTTCTGTTAATAATTCCCTTTAAGGTTGATGGTTATTGCACCATGTAACCCTGGTTCTGTCCTACTTCTCTAAACTTTCCTTTTGGCTTCTTCACTTTATTATTTTCTTTCTCCCTTCCTCTTAAAAATTGTTTTTTGGTAGGGTTTTGTCTTTGACCTTTTCATTTTTTTCACTGATGGAACCTTTTAAATGGGGACTTCCCAGGTGGTGCTAGTGGTAAAGAACCCGCCTGCCAGTGCAGGAGATGTAAGAGATGTGGGTTTGTTCCCTGGGTTGGGAAGATCCCCTGGGGAAGGGCATGGCAACCGATTCCAGTATTCTTGCCTGGAGAATCCCATGGACAGAGGAGCCTGGTGGGCTATGGTCCATAGGGTTGCAAAGAGTTGAATACTACTGAAGTTACTTAGCATACAGCAATCCAAGTTTGTGCCTTTACTCTTTTGTTTTAAATAAAATTTTTTAAAAATTTATTTAATTTGAGGCTAATTACTTTGCAGTATTGTGGTGGTTTTTGTCATACATCAACATGAATCAGACATGAGTATACATGTATCCTACCAATTTGAATCCTCCTCCCACCTTTCTCCTCACTTCATCCCTCTGGGTTGTCCCAGAGCACCAGCTTTGGGTGCCCTGCTTCATGCGGCGAATTTGCACTGGTCATCTATTTTACATATGGTAATATACATCTTTCAATGCTATTCTCTCATATTGTCCCACCCTCGCTTTCTCCCACATAGTCCAAAAGTCTGTTCTTTACATCTGTGTCTCTTTTGCTATCTTGCATATAGGGTCATCGTTACTGTCTTTCTAAACTCCATATATATGAGTTAATACACTGTGTTGGTGTTTCTCTTTCTGCCTTACTTCACTCTGTATGATAGGCTCCAGTTTCATCCACCTCATTAGAACTGACTCAAATGCATTCTTTCTTATAGCTGAGTAATATTCCATTGTGTATATGTACCACAGCTTCCTTATCTATTCATCGCCGATGGACATCTAGGTTGCTTCCATGTCCTAGCTATTGTAAACAGTGCTGCAGTGAACATTGGGGTACATGTGTCTCTTTCAGTTCTGGTTTCCTTGGTGTGTATGCTCAGCAATGGGATTTCTGGGTCGTAAGGCAGTTCTGTTTCCAGTTTTTTAAGGAATCTCCACACTGTTCTCCATAGTGGCTATACTAGTTTGCATTTATGCCAACAGCATTCACCTTCCCCATCATTTATTGTTTGTAGACTTTGTGATGGCAGCCATTCAGACTGGCATGAGATGGGTACCTCATTGTGGTTTTGAATTGCATTTCTCTGATAATGAGTGATGTTGAGCATCTTTTCACGTGTTTGTTAGCCATTTGTATGTCTTCTTTGGAGAAATGTCTCTTTAGTTCTTTGGCACATTTTTTAATTGGGTCATTTATTTTTCTGGTATTGAGCTGCATGAGTTGCTTGTATATTTTGTAGTTTAATTCTTTGTCAGTTGCTTTGTTTGCTATTATTTTCTCCCATTCTGAAGTCTACCTTTTCAGCTTGCTTATAGTTTCCTTCGTTGTGCAAAGGCTTTTAAGTTTAATTAGATCTCATTTGTTTATTTTGTTTTTACTTCCTTTACTCTGGGAGGTGGATCATAGAGGATCTTGGTGTACTTTATATCAGAGAGTGTTCTGCCTTTGTTTTCCTCTAAGAGTTTTATAGTTTGTAGTCTTACATTTAGATCTTTAATCCATTTTGAGTTCACTTTTGTGATGGTGTTAGAAAGTGTTCTAGTTTCATTCTTTTACAGGTGGTTGACCAGCTTTCCCAGTACCATTTGTTAAAGAGATTGTCCCTTCTCCATTGTATATTTTTGCCTCCTTACTTAGCAGACAGCACACCCAAGTTTGTGCCTTTACTCTTTTGTTTTAAATTAAATTTTTTTTTTTTAAGTTGGAGGATAGCTGCTTTACAATGTTGTGTTGATTTCTGCCATACAACATCCCCACAGTCATAATTTTATATATATATAATATATATCCCCTCCATTTTGAGCTCCCCTGACTCCATCCTGCCCTTCTAGGTCATCATAGAGCACCAGGCTGGACTCCCTGTGTTATATAGCAGCTTTCTGCTAGCTATCTGTTTTACACAAGATCATGTATATATGTCAATGTGTATATCTCCTCCTGTGTCCACAAGTCTGTTTTATATGTCTGCATCTNTTAATATATGATTAATTAAAAATACTTAATTTTAAAAAACTTAATAAAAGCTTAAAAATAATTTTTAATTAATTTTTTTTCTCTCTTTGACTGACTTCATTTTGTGTATAAGGCTCAGGGTTCATCATACCTTTACTCATGCCCTTCTTTAGAGCTCCAGGTTGGTCTTTCTGATCTAGCTGGCTCCATATGTACCATAAAGTCTACATGTTTGTAACATAACCTGTCTCTCCTATTACTGCTTCAGGCCTGTACTCTTCATATATATTTTTTTCCCACTTAATGAAATCACCATTCATTCATATATATAGGTCAGGTAATTATGCTATTCTCATGTCATTTAAAAAAATTTGTTACATTTAGTTGATTGGGGCTTCTGTAATTTCCATATTTCTTTTGAGCCTTTTTCTTCTCAATTATGCTGAAAAACTTGCTGTACCCTAAACACATTATGTAAATTCATGATTCTATACATTTTTTGGGGGTACCTTTTTATATGCCATTCCATTTGCCTAGAAAGTCCTAAAGTAAGAATTATACAGACGTAGGTATGAGTCTCAGGTTCACAATTAAAAGCCCCATGACTTTTTTAAGTTAAGTACACTTTCAAGTACCCGTTTACTTATCTATAGAATTTTAATTCAGAAGAGATATTGTGAAGATCAAGTGATGGTACATACACATACTTTCACATATATAGGTACATGTTGTTTTTATTGCATTTTGTAGACACTGTGCCTTTCATGGGAACCCTGCATCATGCAAGTCTGTCAGCATAGTTTTTTTCAGCAGCATTTGTTCACTTTCTGTCTTTCTGTCACAGTTTGGTAATTCTCGTAGTATTTCAGATGTTTTCATTATTATTATATTTGCCCTGGTGAGTTGCGAACAGTGATCTTTGTTATTATTGTAATTAATTGTTTTGGGGCACCATGAACCATACCCATATAAGATGGTAAACAATTCATAAATATGGTGTATGTTCTGACAACACCACCAACCAGCCATTCCCCCATCTCTCTCCCTCTCCTCTGGTCTCCCTAACCCCTGAGACAAACAGTATTGAAGACAATATTGAAGTTAGGCCAGTTAATAACCCTACAGTGGCCTCTAGATCTTCAAGTGAAAGGAAGAGTCACATCTCTCTCACTTTAAATCAAAGGCTAGAAATAATTAAACTTAGTGAGGAAGACATGTTGAAAGCCTCTTGAATGAGTTAGCCAAGCTGTTAATGCAAAGGAAAAGTTCTTGAAGGAAGTGAAAAGTGCTACTCCAGTGAACACAGACATGATAAGAAAGTGAAAGAGCCTTACTGCTGATACGGAGAAAGTTATAGTAGTCTTGATAGCAGATCAAATTAGCTACAGCATTCCTCCAAGCCAAGTCCTAGTCCAGAGCATGGCCTTAACTCTTTTCCTATATATTCCTATATAGGCAGAGAGAGGTGAGGACACTGCTGAAGAAATATTTGAAGATAGCAGAGGTTGGTTTATCAGGTTTAAAGAAAGAAGCTTTTTTAATGACATTAATAATTACGTAAATAGGGTAAAGCAGCAAGTACTGATGTAGAAGCTTCAGCAAGTTATTCAGAAAGTCTAGCTCAGATAATTAATAAAGGTGGCTGCGCTAAGAAACAGATTTTCGCGATAGACGAAACAGCTTTCTATTGGAAGAGATGCCGTGTAGGACTTTCGTTGCTAAAGAGGAGAAACTTCAGAGCTTCAAAGGACAGGCTTACTTTTCTTGCTAAGGGGCTAATGCAGCTGGTGGCTAAAAGTGGAAGCTGGTGACTTTAAGTACAAGCTAATGTTCATTTTCCATTCTGAAAATTTTGGAGTCCTTCAAAATTATGTCCCTATTTTATAAATAGAACAACACAACCTGGATGACACATTTGTTTACAACACAGTTTACATGGGAAGAGGTTACAATATCAGCATTCATAGGAATTTGGAAGAAGCTGACTCCAACCCTCATGGATGACTTTGAGGGTTTAAAACTTCATTGGAGGAAATCACTGCAGATGTGGTGGAAATAGCAAGAGAAGTAGAATTCAAATAGAGTGCGAAGATGTGACTGAATTGTTGCAGTATCGTGATAAAACTTGAAGGAATGAGGAATAACTTATGAATGAGCAGAGAAAATGGTTTCTGTAGATGGAATCTGCTCCTGGTGAAGAAGATCCTGTGAAGATTATTGAAATGAGAACAGAGGAGTTAAGATTACATAAACTGAGTTGATAAAGCAGCAATAGTGTTTGGGAGAATGGGCTCTACTTTTGAAAGAAGTTCTTCTATGGATAGAATGCAATCAAAAGGTATGGCATGCTACAGAGATACAGTTTGTTAAAGGAAGAGTCAAGTGATGTGTCAAAGTTCATTGTTGCCTTATTTTAAGAAATTTCTACAGTCGCTCCAACCTTTACCAACTACCACTCTGATGTTTCATCAGCCATCAAAATTGAGGCAAGCTCTGCCACCAGCAAAAGACTCATAAAAATGAGTGAAAGATCGACATTTGCAACAATATGGATGGTTCTAGAGATTATCATACAAAATGACGTTAAGAGAGAGGAAAAACAAATATATGTTATCACTTATATGTGGAACCTCTAAAAGAATACAAATGAGCTAATTTACAAACAGAAACGTACTCACAGACATAGAAAGTAAATCTATGGATACCAAAGGGGAAAGGGGGGATAAACTAGGAGTATGGGATTAGTGTGTTGTTGTTATAGTTGCTAAGTCATGTCTGACTCTTTGTGACCCCTGGGACTGTAGTCCACTAGGCTCCTGTGTCCATTGGGTTCTCCAGGCAAGATTGCTGGAGTGGGTTGTGATTTCCTCCAGAAAATCTTCCCCACCCAGGGATCGAACCCGAGTCTTTTGCATTGGTAGGCAGATTCTTACTGCTGAGCCATCAGGGAGGCCCTTATATGGTAAATACTAGTTGTTTATATATTTTATATAGAAAAGACAGAGAAACCAGAGATCAAATTGCCAACATCCTTTAGATCATAGATAAACTAAGAGAATTCCAGAAAACATCTGCTTTATTGACTACACTAAAGCCTTTGACTGTGGATCACGGCAAACTAGAAAATTCTTCAAGAGATGGGAATACCAGGCCACTTTACCTGCCTCCTGAGAAATCTCTATGCAGGTCAAGAAGCAATAGTTAGGACTGTATGTGGAACAACCAACTGGTTCCATTGGAAAAGGAGTATGATAAGTCTGTATATTGTCACCTTGCTTATTTAACATGACACACGTGTGCAGAGTATATTAGGTAGGCTGGATGAAACAAGCTGGAATTAAGCTACAAAATCACTGCAGATGGTGACTGCAGCCATGGAATTAAAAGATGCTTGCTCTTTGGAAGAAAAGCTATGACCAATCAAGATAGCGTGTTAAAAAGCAGAGACATTACTTTGCCAACAAAGGTCTGTCTAGTCAAGCTATGGTTTTTCCAGTAGTCATATATGGATGTGAGAGTTGGCCCATAAAGAAAGCTGAGCGCCAAAGAATTGATGGTTTTGAACTGTGGTATTGGAGAAGACTCTTGAGAGTCCTTTGAACTGCAAGGAGATCAAACCAGTCAATCTTAAAGGAAATCAGTCCTGAATATTCATTGCAAGGACTGATGCTAAAAGCTGAACCTACAGCACCTTGGCCGTCTGATGTGCAGACCTGACTCATTGGAAAAGACCCTGATGCTGGGAAACATTGAAGGCAGGAGGAGAAAGGGACAACAGAGGATGAGATGGTTGGATGGCATCACTGACTCGATGGACATGAGTTTGAGCAAGCTCCAGGAGTTGGTGATAGGGAAACCCTGATGGACAGGGAAGCCTGGTGTGCTAAAGTCCATGGGATCGCAAAGAGTTGGACATGACTGAGCGACCGAACTGTAACTGTACTGTAGTGTGTATGTTAATCCCATGGGCTTCCCAGGTGACAGTTCTGTGCACTATGAGGATTTGTACTGTTCATTTTTCTATCTGTGTGGATTTTTTTTCATTTTTTTTTAATCTACTTTGTTCTAGAAAGGGCTTAATGCATTTGATAGGTTTGTTGGCAATGTTTATTAGATCTAAAAAAATTGGAAGATTTTTATCCATTAAGCATTTGTGGGAGATATTTGAGTATCGTTTGTTATGTGGACACGTCATTTGTATCATCCATAGTTCTAGCAGAGAAGCAGAACCAGTAGGAAATATGTGTCTGGGTGTGGGTTTGGGTGTGGCTGTGGGTGTATGTATAAAGAGACATATTGCAAGTAATTGGTTTGCATGGTCTTAGGAGCTGGCTCAGGCAATTCTGAAATCCACAAGACAGGTCATCAGGGAGGGCAGGTTTGAATTATTAGGCACAGTTTGAAGCTGCAGATCACAAGCAGAATACCTCAGCTCTCCTTTTAGGATATCTCAAGTGATTGCATCAAGTCTATACGAATTATTTAGAATAGTCTCCCTTGCTTAAGTCATTTGATTTTGAGCTTTAATCAGAATATCTTCACAGCAATACCTAGATTACTATTGCATTTAAAAACTGGTGATGATAGCGTATCCAAATTGACATATTAAAAGACTGTCACAGTCTTCTTACTTTCTCTTGTGTATGCCTGTCAGCTTAGTTCAGTTGCTTAGTCACGTTCAACCCTTTGTGATCCCATGAACTGTAGCATCCCAGACTTCCCTGTCTATCACCAACTCCCGAGCTTGCTCAAACACATGTCCATCAAGTCAGTGATGCCATCCAATCTTCTTATACTCTGTTGTTGCCTTCTCCTCCTGCCTTCGATGTTTCCCAGCATCAAGGTCTTTACCAATGAGTCATTTTTTGCATCAGGTGGCCAAGGTATTGGAGTTTCAGCTTCAGCATCAGTCCTTCCAATGAATATTCAGGACTGATTTCCTTTAGGATGGACTGGTTGGATCTCCTTGCAGTCCAAGGGACTCTCAAGAGTCTTCTCCAATACCACAGCTCAAAAGCATTAATTCTTCAGTGCTCAGCTTTCTTTATAGTTCAACTCTCATACCCATATGTGACTGCTGGAAAAACCGTAGCTTTGACTAGATGGACCTTTGTTGGCAAAGTAATGTCTCTACTTTTTAATATGCTGGCGAGGTTGGTCATAGTTTTTCTTCTAAGGAGCAAGTGTCTTTTAATTTCATGGCTGTAGTCCCCATCTGCAGTGATTTTGGAGCCCCCCAAGATAAAGTTTCTTACTGTTTCCATTGTTTCCCTGTCTATTTGCCGTGAAGTGATGGGACCGGATTCCATGATCTTAGTTTTTTGAATGTTGTATTTCATGACAACTTTTTCACCCTCCTGTTTCACTTTCATCAAGAGGCTCTTTAGTTCTTTGCTTTCTGCCATAAGGGTGGTATCATCTGTGTATCTGAGGTTATTGATCTTTTCCCCAGCAATCTTGATTCCAGGCTGTACTTCATACAGCCTGGCATTACACACAGTGTATGACTGTGTATCTATTTAAATGTATATTTTAGCTTGGTTATGTTATTTCTATTTTGTTTTGCCATTAGAGGCAG
>SJYQ01001076.1:772990-789296 GCA_006410935.1 Redunca redunca | reverse complement strand
TTTTTTTTTTTTCCCTCTTACATCCTCCATCTAATTCACCAGGGAATCTTATTGCCTATACTCTGAAGAATATGTATTTTGTCACTCTTATCTACTATTAATAGTTTGAGTCACCATCATCTCTTGACTAGGTTATTGAAAAGATCTACTAAATAGATCTGTTTTTTTCTAACCCACAACAATCTGTTCCCAGAACAGCTACCACAGTGATGCCTTTAATACATAGGTCATCTCTGTTCAGAATTCTAAATTGGCTAACAGGATTGTCTGAAACTGTTTTTTTTTGTTTTTTTTTTTTGATGGCCAAAAATCAGACAGGCATTTCTCCAAAATTTGTAGGGGATTTCAAAGT
Source organism: Redunca redunca (assembly GCA_006410935.1). NCBI lineage: Eukaryota > Metazoa > Chordata > Mammalia > Artiodactyla > Bovidae > Redunca > Redunca redunca. Next base: position 788,944 of record SJYQ01001076.1, on the reverse strand, counting down.
ATTTTCTAGGCACATGTTTGGTGTCATATGTAGAATACTAATAAACTTTGCCTTCTTGATAAAAATTTAGTACACAGAAGTGTTAATAGCTGATGCAAATTAGATTTTCTGGACTTTCTAACATTCCCTGCTTTCACCCTTTGTGATTATACCTTTTGTATTTAATGTCTGTCTATAGAAATGATGTTTGTCAACCAGTACCTCATCATCTCCATGAACATGGCCAGTATTTACTGAGTTTTTGTGAATTGTATATACACTGAAATGAAAGTAGCACAATTTGACCCATGGTCAGGCAGTGAGGATTAAATAAAAGTAGAAGCAGGTTATTTACTCTGAAAATGAGGTGTTCTTCCTTCTTTTTTTTTTTTTTTTCCCCTTGGTCTGGCCTTTGAATTACTCCCTGTGGAATTCCATATATTAATTGTCTTCTGCTATAAGTAGCCTCTAATGAAGCAAGGTTTTTTTGTCTTCGAAACATAACTTTGTTTTCATGAACTTTAAAAGTTTCATGGAATATTCTCCCAAATGTTACTACATTATGCAGAATGGGTGGAAAGAACTGCCATTAGAAATTAGGAAAGTCCAGATGGAGCTATTGCTAAAGAACCCACCTGCCAGTGCAGGAGACACAAGAGGCATGGGTTGAAGATCTCCTGGAGGAGGGCATAACAACCCACTCTGGTATTCTTGCCTGGAGAATCCCATGGACAGAGGAGGCTGATGGGCTATTGTCCATGGGGTTGCATAGAATTGGACAGAACTGAACGAGTTAGCATGTATGCATGCGTTATAGTCTGAATCTTTTACTGTTCAGCAGTATAATTTAGATGAGACACCTGAACTTTTTAGACTTAATTGCCTATGATATGGAAATTTTTTTCTATATGTTGTCTTGGTTACAGACACTGTGACATTGTACTCACATGAAAAGCTTGGCACACTTTTGCCTAAGAGGCTTTAGAGATGGATGGTTATTTTCCTGTTGAATTTGCTCCTACTCAGGGTTGGATACTGGCCCTTGTGGACTCAGTTATCTAATTTTGTCAATATATTGAGAGTTGATTTATCTCAGAAACAAACTAAACTCATGAAACTTAAATATAAAACCAGATTGCAGATTTATTAATTTACAGTGTAAAACTTCTCTGTCAGAAGATGGAATGCTCAGAGTCTGTTGTCTCCCTCAGGCAGAACAAATGGTAAATCACATTATGATTACACAGTGTGTGGTGAACATGGAACTAGAATAAAAGGAGTTAAATAAATTGAGTTAAATTATATTATGGTGAGGTAGAATGTTTCTTTCACTTTATAGAAATGGTTTTGGCAAGAGGAGTGGAATAGTTTAAAACGTTGATTTAAGAGTCCTTTTCTCTGGATAATACATGAATTCTGCTAATATTTCTCTATCTTTCCTTTTAAGTTTCTGACTAAAACCTGTCTTCCTCCTGGTTGCTTGTTTTATTTCTTTAAATATATTAAATAAATTAATATTTTGTATTTCACTCTTTCTGGCTTTGGAATAGTTCTCTCTTATTTAGAAGATTGTGCATATTTGTGTGTTTTGATCACTTAGGTGATGATTCTTCTGATAACTTGAGTTTTTAAAGCAGTTCTCCAGTCATTATATTATTTGATTATCATAAATTTTTTTTGTTTGTTTTTTGTTTGGTTTTGTTTTTTTTCCTTTTAAAAATGAAGAAATCAAGGCCCACTCTCTGCCTTGGGGTACTGAGTTCTACCCCCTACATCCCATTGTAGAACTGGGATATAAATCTAATTCTTAAGGTTCATTTTTTCTTCTCTGTTCTGTTTCTCTTGTGAAAGCAAAATCTAAATGGAGTTGGTATTGCTAAGATTGCTCTCTAAACTGGAGTGGGGAGGCCACTGAAGAATTCTGGCTTGTGCATATTTCAGCCTATGTAAAATCTGCCCTCTTGAGCACTTACTGTCCTAACAGCATCTAGAACATCTGCCAGAGACTCAATATATGTATTGGAGTTTTACCCTAAAGCAACTGATAACAGCTTACACATTAAGGACAAATATTTCTTTTCTTGTGTCAAGAGTATAGCCTTTTGCCTTTATAAGACTGTGACTCTTTTCTTCCTTAGAACACTCTTTTGGTTTTACCTGAGTCTGTGTCTCGTGAGTTGTAGTTCATCAGACCACAAATAAACACCTTTGTTCTTTGCAGCCTAAATGTTGTTTATTCTTGGATACTCTGGAGGAGTGGCTTGAGTTCCATTAAGAACACTGCGACTAGGAAATATGCATTAAAAGCATTGATGTGCTTCTGATCTCAGATTTTGTTTTCTTTTTCCAAATTATTCATTCATAGATAGTAAAGTGAAGTTTCATCAAGGAAGTGTAAGCGAATTGTATTTTATTTTTGTGAATTGTAGATGTAACTTTTGTTGCAGTTAATTAAATTTATTTTTTTTTTGTGAGTTAAATACTGAATATTCTAAACCTTAGCTTGTTGTTTCTCTTAAATGAACAATTGTTAAGGGTTCACATCCATTCTGTGCGGGTTTTTCTTAAGTATAAGATTTTTCAGCACTAGTGTTTCTTATTAAAAATTTCATTTTTTGTTTTGTTTGTCTTTTATGCTTACTAAAAAGTATTAGTTAGATGTTTCATTGCAATCTTGTGACAGACATTACTTAGATGAAGCTGTATTCCTCTTCTTTTAATTTTTGTTTTGAGAGCTACTGCAAGATGTATACTATTTTCAATTTATTTTAACCACATGGTTCATTAATTTTAATGGGTAAACTGGGAATAGAATTTTATTTAAGCTACATATTTCATCTAGATTTGGGCCTATAAAATTTCTTGAAGGTAACTCTTAAGAGTTTAAGTGTCTAATAGCTCCTATTGTATTTAATTTACTGATAAAGAGGATATAATGACCTCCACTTTGGGTTGAGGACATATAGCTTTAGATATCTATCTCTAAAGAATATGTTGGTGTGATGTTTTTTTTTCTTAATGGTGTATTCATCATATTGATAAAATGTAGACTAATCTGCTGCTGTTAAAAATTTTTCTGTTTATAAAGTTTATGAAAGTCACATACATGTATGTATTACACACATAAACATATAGATACTATATTACTTTAATGGGAATACTTAAATATACTATACTGCTTAGAATAGTATAGATGCTTCAGACTTGAATACAGGAAAAGTATCCCCCCTCCCCCCAGTCTCTATAAAGTGAACAGTTCCATTTGTATACAATGATGATTCATTTTGCATAAACTCTGAGAATTATTATGGGGCCATTTATTTCATCTTAGGAGGCTGAGTTAGCTTCTTGCAAATAGGAATCATGCTGTAATCTACTGAAACCAGTCAGTATGTTGCTATGGAAAATTTTAAATTGATAGTTCTATTTTATGATTTAGATAACCAAGAAAAGAAAAACTATTTGACTTCAAGGAACAATGATTAAACCAAAAGTATTAACATATGTTTTAAAAAGATTTGTGGCAGAAGTGGCATATTGGAAGAGAATAGTAAAGGCTCTTTCAGAGAATAAAAGAAGAAATTTGCTATTGATAAGGAGAATAGTATACATCAGAAACAAAAAGAATAGCAAGTAATTTCCACACTGTATAGACAAAGGAAATTGTGGCAGAGTTTATAGTGAAGGTTTAAAGAAAGAGGAAAGAAAGAAAGAATTGTGAATTGCATTTTTCTGACATTCACGTTTTGTAACTAGATTAGCTTGGCCATTTGATTAACTCAGAGGGCAGAAGTGAGCTTTAGTTTTACTTCATTAGTTTTGCTTTTCATTGTCAATAGTATGTAGTTAAGAGTTTATTTGAGGACTGCTGTTTTTTCTTTATTCTTTTAATTGGCATTGTTAAATTACTGTACATATGATAGCCAGATTTTTAATAACAGAATAGTAGCTTCTGTTGTTAGTGTCATGTAAATATATACTTTATTGAGGATAAGAATTTTATTAAATTCTTAAGTTTTCATCTCTTTTTTACTTTATACTTTTACTGTTAAGTGGTGTATGTTTCATTTCCTTGTACTGTATCTTTCATTGTTTACATACACATAAACCTCAAATCCTATAAGATTTTAACTTGTATTTTTGATTATTTTAGCATACAGACTGAGCCTTTGAAGCAAATAGACATTCTGATCCTGACAGTCTTTTGGCCATGAGGTCAAGGACATAATAGTTAAAACTGAAACCTTAGGTTCTTCGTTTATAAAATGATTATTATTAAGTATCTAATCATCTGGCTTCCAAGTAGTTCAGATGGTAAAGTATCCGCCTGCAGTGCCAGAAACCCAGGTTTGATCCCTGGGTTGGCAAGATCCCTTGGAGAAGGAAATGGCAACCCACTCCAGTATTCTTGCCTGGAGAATTCCATGGACAGAGGAGTCTGGCGGGCTACAGTCTATGGGGTCTCAAAGTGTCGGACATGACTGACTAGCACAGACACAATCAACTAACAAACAGAATATTTTGCACAGTGCCTGGCATTAACTTTGTACTCAGTCAATGACAGTTCTCTCCCCTTTCTTGATTTCACTATTTTAACAGAAATGTGAGCTACTGTTTTTGGTCATGTAGAAAAAAGATGGTTTTTAGTGGACCTATGTATTGTTTACATTCAGCATAAATTTAAGGATTATCTGATTCTAGCCCTGTTCTTTGTCTTTGGACTATTTTATATTTTACAGCTATTTATATGTTATGGGTAACTGTTACACAGGTAAATTCTGTCATGTTGGGTAGAATTTCAGTTGTCTTCCTTCTCCTCTTTGGTTGCAGTTCATTTTAGCATTCTTTTACTCCCTATCAATTTGTGCTAGTTTAACTTTTCCTTTGAACTGGTTGTAACATTTGCCTGGTTCCCTCATTGTATGAGCAGAATAAAATCTTTCACATGTGTTCATTTTGTCTCTCTACGAGAGTCAAATTTTACCCTTTGTCTTGGAATGATTATCTTTCTTTACTGTATTTAAATATTACTATACACTATTTCCAAAGAATGTCTAAATAAATCCTCCAGAGTAGATTAGTTTATTAAACACCTACCATGAGCAGCATGTGTGTGCCTGTGCTCAGTTGCTCAGTCATGTCCGACTCATTGCAGTCTGATGGGTTGTAGCCCACCAAACTCCTCTGTTCACGGAATTTTCCCAGGCAAGGATACTGAAGTGAGTTGTCATTTCCTGCTGCAGGGGATCTTCCTGACTCAGGGATCCAACTCCTGTCTCTTGCATTTCCTTTGGCTCTCAACCTTCTTTATGGCCCAACTCTCACATCCATATATAACTACAGGAAAAACCACAGCTTTGACTATACTGATCTTAGTCAGCAAAGTAGTGTCTCTGCTTTTTTAATACCTTGTCTAGGTTTGTTGTAACTTGGTATACTAATATTTTGTTTTAATCATTTATTATTTGAGATGTTCCAACAGTGATACCAACTTTACAAACAATGGCAAGTTTCATTCATTATAAATATTTAACCACTAAGGTTTAATATTTATTATTTTAATACTAGTGTGATATTCTTAAGGTGAGTATAATATTTTATTACAATTATTATTTGTTTAATATTTTAATACCGATGTGATTGTCTTAGGGTGAAATTTCTAATTTAAAGGATTTGTGTTGTATCTTTCATTGAATAGTGTCTTGAATATAGTGATACTCTATAATTGTGTTTTCAATGAGTGAGTGGATGAAGGAGTCCCTGAAAGACCATTTTTTTCCCTTAAGTTTCTTATCATATTGTAACGAGATTTAAAATTTCTTTTTTATTTAGGTATAATTGACATGTAAAATATATCAGTTTTATGCTTATAATGATGTAATGCTTATATATATTGCAAAAATGATCACAATAAAATCAAGCTAACATTTTTGCTCATACATAGCTATAGATTTTTTTTTCTTGTGGTAAGGAATTTGTAAAACTTCACGTCTTAGCAACTTTCAAATATACCATACATATTATTAACTATGGTCATCATATATATATTATTTGTATATATTTAATATATATATTAAATTATACCTGTGAATATTTATTTTATAGCTTGAAATTTGTACCTTTATACCCAGTCCCCCATTTTGTCTTCCCCTACCTTCTGCTTCTGTAAACCACTGGTTTACTGTCTCTATCCATGTGCTCCTTTCTTTGTTTTTAGATTCCTTATATAGTGATAGCATAAGGTATCTGTCTTTGTTTGACATATTTCACATAGTATAATGCCCTCAAGATCTATCCATGTTGTTGCAAATGGCAAGCTTTTCTTCTTTTTTATGATCAAATAATATTCCTCTGTGTGTGTGTGTGTGTGTGTGTGTGTNTCCTCTGTGTGTGTGTGTGTGTGTGTATTACCTTTTCTTTATCCATTCATCCATTGATGGACACTGAGGTTGATTTTGTATTTTCTGTATTATAAATGATGCTGCACTGAACATGGGTGCACATGTCTTTTTGAGTTATTATTTTTGTTTTCTTTGGATAAAATCCAGAGTAGAACTGCTGCATCATATAATAATTCTATTCTTAATTTTTTGAGAAGCTTCCATATGGTATTCCATAGCATCTTCATCAATTTACATTCCATCAATAGTTCACAAGGGGCTGCTTTTCTCCATTTCCTTACCAACACTTGTTATTTCTTCCATTTTTGATAATAGCTCTTCTAACAGATGGTATCTCATTCCAAACACCTTTTCATGTATTTATTGGCCATCTATATGTCATCTTTGGAAAAATATCTATTGAGAACTTAATTTATTTTTTAATCAACATTTTTTTTTGCTATTGAGTTCTTTATATATTTTGAATATAACCCCTTTTGAGATATATGGTTTGGAAATATTTTCTCCTATTTAATTGTTTTCAGTTTGTTGTATTTTAGTTTGCTTGGTCATTTTGCTTTTGTTCCCTTTACTTTGGTGTCTAAAATAAAGTCTTAAGTAGCCAGTTTCCATAGACTGAGGAGTGAAAAACTATCTTAGCATAACACCTTAATATATTGCTTTCAGTTGCAATAGCAGTTTTTTTCTTTCTGTTGGGAAATTGCCTAGAATTTGAATATGTTTGCCTATGAGCAAGAGATAAAATAAAAAGAAATCTCAGATTTTGGTATGTAACTTGGTCTAAAGATGTGTGATTTTGAAATATTTCTTGCATATTCTTCCAGCTTATAAGACTCAGACAATGCCCTCTGTATCTTGTTAGTTTCTGTTTTTATTACTTTTGTAGTTGCTGTAGGGTTTTCTTCCTGCTGTGATAATAAAGAATCAGTGGTGATGTAAGTAGCACAGTTTTTCATTTGCCTGTTCAAAAGTTATATTTGTATGATACGAATTTTTGTTGACCATGCTAGCAATGGATTATAGAGACTTTACCTCTTTCTTTCTCTTCTAGAAATTATAACATACTTTCTTTAGTCATCTGTGTAATTCTAAAAAGTACTCACTGAAATTTTTGTATGTATTAGTGTTTCCTTGGAGAAGGCAATGGCTACCTACTCCAGTACTCTTGCCTAAACAGCCCTTAGAGAAACACTATTATTCCTCAATTAATCAAGTAGAGATGGAGCATTTATTTATAGAACACTTTAAAGGGTAATAGAAAATAACTAAAATGATGTAAATTTAATCATGTATGTGCTACCCCTTTTATTAAGAAAGTAACATGTCTGTTTCTTATGATTCAACCTCAGGCTTTTTAAAGGTATTATATATTTCTCTTTTCTTGGGCTCCAAATTCACTGCAGATGGTGACTCAGCCATGAAATTAAAAGATGCTTACTCCTTGGAAGAAAAGTTATGACCAACCTAGAAAGCATATTAAAAAGCAGAGACAGTACTCTGCCAACAAAGGTCTTGTCTAGTCAAAGCTATGGTTTTTCTGTAGTCATGTATGGATGTGAGAGTTGGATGAAAAAGAAAGCTGAGCACCAAAGAATTGATGCTTTTGAACTGTGGTGTTGGAGAGGACTCTTGAGAGTCCCTTGGACTGCAAGGAGATCCAGCCAGTCCATATTAAAGGAAATCAGTCCTGAATATTCATTGGAAGGACTGATGTTAAAGCTGAAATTCCTATACTTTGGCTACCTGATGCAAAGAACTGACTTATTGGAAAAGACCCTGAAGCTGGAAAACATTGAAGGCAGGAAAAGAAGGGGGCATCAGAGGATAAGATGTTTGGATGGCATCACTGACTCGATGGACATGAGTTTGAGCAAGTTCTTGGAGTTAGTGATGGATAGGAAAGCCTGGTGGGCTGTAGTCCATGGCATTGCAAAGAGTCAGACACAGCTGAGTGACTGAACTGAACTGATATTATTCTTTAAATCTCTTAACAGATATCTTAGATACATCTTGAATCCATTAAATTGTGTTTACCCATTAGATTTTTAATCAAGAGGTATTTCCTATAGGGAACCTTTCTTATAGAGAGAAAATACTTTTCTAACCAGCAAATTTTACCCTGTTTTTTTGGTCAGTTAAAAAAGTTTATCCACTTATTTGTACTTACTACCATCTTTATATTTAGATATGCTGTTTAGATTTTCTTCAGTTCTTACATCTGTTGTTGTTGTTCTGTTGCTAAGTTGTCTCCAATGCTTAGTAACTCCATCAACTGCAGCATGCCAGGCTTCCCTGTCCTTTACTGTCCTCTAGAGTTTGCTCAAACTCATGTTCATTCAGTTGGTGATGCCATCCAACTGTCTCCTCTTCTGTTGCCTCCTTCTCCTCCTGACCTCAATATTTCCCATATTTCCTCACTTTTTACATATCCTTTGTTTTTTATATAAATGAAAGAATGTTGAAAAATGGGCCCTTGACTGGGTAGGAGCATCTTTAATTGGAAATTAAAGATAAAAAATTGTTTCTATGTTAAAAGTTATAAAAATTATTATCATTATATTAGTATTCTACTCTTGAATTAACTATTAACAGATATAAACAGATTTCTTTGAGTATCGTTAAAAGTGCATAGATAATTCCACCTATTTCTTGTTTTGACTTTGCAAGAATTATTATGCTTGTGTAAACAAAAGATAGTTGACCACAGGCAGAATTACTGGAAAAAAATGCATAGTATTTGGAAACTTAGTGCTTCTTTGCTTGTGTGATGTTATGACTTAATGTGCTTTATTTTTGTGTTTTAGAAGAGGTCTGTCAATGAAAAATGATATGCTCATTGACTATGATAATTACCATTACAAAGTTAAAGATGAGGAACTGTCATTCATTGCACTTTTAATTAACTTTATTGCTTTAAAGGAATATATGATGACCTTGTATCCTTTAATTCTTAGAAAAACAAGAAGTTCTCATTTGAAATGAAGCAATTTGTGTCTGTAGTCTTGCTTACTTTGGCCACCTGATGCGAAGAACTGACTCATTGGAAAAGACCCTGATGCTAGGAAAGATTGAAGGTGGGAGGAGAAGGGGATGGCAGAGGATGAGATGGTTGGATGGCATCACCAACTCGATGGACATGAGTTTGAGTAAGCTCCGGGAGTTGGTGATGGACAGGGAAGCCTGGCATGCTGCAGTCCATGGAGTCTCAAATAGTCAGGCATGGCTGAGCGACTGAACTGAAGTAGACTGAACTGAGTCTTGCTTAAGACTTAAAAGCAAGCAAGCAGACAAAATACCTGAAGAAAATTTTGTAGATTTCTACTTCTTGAAAAGTGTTGGCTGAATTTTTATGGAAATTGTGGCTGTTGGGTACACTTGATGTGAATTTAAACATTCTGGGCATAGACTTACAACAGTCAACTTTCAATAGACCAAAGAAGACTACAGCAGTTTGAAACATTAAAAATTGTAACTTCTCAGCTAGATGAGAAGATAATTATATTTCACATATTGAAATTCATAGTTTTTCATTGTTATGTTTAAAAATTCTCATTGAACAAACATGTATAAATATGTATATCATCTTTATTATTGCGTTATGTATAGAGTATGTTTATGTGTACAGTATTTATAAATGTAAATTTTTTTTTTTTTAGGATGAATTGCTGTTTTTGCATAGTCACCTAAAATTCAGTGAGAATATATGACTTGTAGCATAGGAGGCCTAACTGAAAAATCTAGTTTCTGGTTAAAGGGTAACGTTTATATATTTTCTTTTCTTTTGCAGCACTACTCATTTGTTTTCTCATTTAATTTTTAAACTAGGATGTGAATTATGTTCAGTGAACATTTATATTATCAAATTAAAAATATTCCTGAAAATTTTCCTAATCTTTCATAAGTTGAATGCACATGTAAATTCTAGGCATTTTAGGTTCAACTTTACTGATGTCTGCAATAAGTTTTGATGTGATTAGTAGGATCCTAGAAGGATTTTCACCTCCAGATCTAATATTTATTGGTCTTTTACTGATTCTTGATATCTTTTCACTAAAGCATCATTTCTTTGAGTACACTGTGTGCTGTGCTCAGTTGCTCAGTCGTGTCTGAATCTATGTGACCCCATGGACTGTAGCTCACCAGACTCCTCTGTCTATAGGATTTTTCAGGAAAAGGTAGACATTTCCTTCTCCAGGGGTTCTTCCAGACCCAGGGATCGAAACCTGCATCTCCTGCATTGTGGGCAGATTTTTTACCACTGAGCCATTGGGGGAGCCTAATTGGTCACTATTAGTCTTTAATTTGGATTAGAGTTTTTTCTTCTCTTACTTACCCAGACCAAATTTTGGTCAATGAGAGGGTACAGCTCATGCACTTTGAGTACTGCAACAAGGAAGGACAATGAAACAAGACATCTTCAGAATTATATTTTTAAGCATATGTAATTATTTTTTTGTTACATTTAAAATTTTGCCTCATGAATCTAGCTATTTAACTTAAGAATTAGAACATGACTAACTGTAACAACCCTTCCTGTCCTTGTACTTTTCCCCAGAAGAAACCTCTGGCTTAAATTTTTGTTATAATTTACTTGCTTTTGTAAAAAATAAAAGTTTTTTCTATATATATGACATTTATATATATGTGTGTGTGTGTATGTGTGTATATATATGTGTGTGTGTGTGTGTGTGTGTGTGTGTGTGTGTGTGTGTGTGTATATAGTTTTACTTGTTTATGTGCCTTGTAGAAATGGGTTGTTGGTGGTGGTGGTTTAGTTGCTAAATTGTATCCGACTCTTGCAATCCCATGTACTGTAGCCCACCAGACTTCTCTGTCCATGGGATTTTCCAGGCAAGAATACTGGAGTGGTTTGCCATTTCCTTCACCAGGGGATCTTCCCGACCCAGGGATCTAACCTGGATCTCCTGCCCTGTAGGCAGGTTCTTTAAATGGGTTGATGCTGTGCAAATTTTCCTGCAGTTTTTTTTTTTTTTTTAAATCCAAAGTTATGTTTTAAGCCTTACCCATGTTGTTGTATATACTTATGTTTATTTTCACTGATATAAAATATTCTAATTTATGATTATCCCACAGCTCATTTAATCATTTGAGTGTCAGCAGATATGCAGGTGTCAGTATTGCTAGGAGTATTCTTTTACATGTTTTCAGTGATACCAAGTCTGTATTTAGTGGTTTTGCATAGGGGAGACTTGTCGGAGACAAGCTATTTTCCCCTTCACGAGTAATTTCTTTCCTATTATACATTTTTCCCTTTTGCTTATTCCTTTTGACTTTTTATTTTTAATTACAGAAAAAGCTGCAAGAAATAGACAAAGAATTCCTCCGTACCCTTCATTCACTTTCTTTAAATATTAACATTTTGTCATGTTTACTGTATCTTTATTCTTTCCCCTCCTCTTCATTCTCTTTTTTCTTCCCTTTTCCCTTTTTCTCCTGATAATGTATTTATTGTTTTTTGTTTGTTTGTTTGTTGTTCTTTTACTGAGGCAGTATAGGCAAAGTACTGTGTTCTAAAGTAGCATTTGATTCTCAGCTTCTACCCTCCAATCCGTTTCCTTAGTAAAGCTATTATATTATTTATTTGAAATATGGTTTGATTGTTGTTCTTTGTATTCCATTTTAAGATTCAGTTTCCCTATTCCTCTGCCTGTTGATTCTAGTTTTATTTTATTGATTATGTGAAACATTAATATGGTTCAGGAACTCAGAAACATATTATGAAATACATTTAGGGAAGAGGTACTTCCTACTATTCAATTCTGTGTCTTTCCACTTCATTCCACTTCTCTTCCACCTACCAGTCTCTTTATTTTTGCTTTATCCTTTCTTTGTTTCCTTTATGACAAATGAGTAGATGCATGCATCTGTATCTTTTCATGTATTTAAGGACTGTTTGTATTCTGTAAGTTATCTTTAAATTTTATCTAAGTTGATTTTTGATAGACAAAATATTTCTGTGTGTTTTATAGTCATTGTCAATCTTTCTTTTGTTGTGTCTGGAATCGAGTCATAGTTAGCCATTTTTTACATGCTCTTATATTTTCTTTTAGTACTTATATGATCTTATTTTTATTTAGAACCGTAATCGATTTGTTGCTTTTATTTGTTTTTTTTTTGGTTTGTTTATAATGGGAGATATGAGTCTAATTTCAGTGTTTTCCAAATGGCTAATCAGTTTTTCAGGTGTTGTTTATTAGTAAGTCCATCTTTGCCCCAGTAAATTGAAATGCCACTTGGCCATATATTTATATTTTACATACATGACTCTATTTCTAGACTCTCTGGTATATTCTTCATTCTGTTCATGGCATTCTCAAGGCAAGAATACTGGAGTGGTTTGCCATTCCCTTCTCCTATAGACCATGTTTTGTATTTTGTATAAATACGCTGTGTTAATTATAAAGGACTTATTCTTTATTTTTACATAATTTATTATAGAATATCTTAACAAGGTCAGTAGTATGTTTTATGGCACTTTAGTTTATTTTAATAAGGGGCGAGTATCCTCCTAATACTTTTTTCTTTTTTACCTTTTGTGTTTTTACTTTTTCCACGTAATATTTAAAGTCAATTTGTCTAGCTCCATTATAAAAAATATTTACTTTTACTGGAATTATATTGGTCTATACATTAAGAGAAGACTGACATCTTTATGATGATTAGTTGCCCTATCTAATCAGAAGAATCTCTATTGTTGTTCAGATCTAGCACTGAGTCTTTCAGAAATGCTTTAAAGGTTTCCTCATGTTTTTTGTTAAATGTATACCTAAGTATTTTCTCTTCTTTGTTGGTATGGAAAATAATATTTTCACTACCACCATATCCTCTAGATAGTTATTGTTTTTACATATTAATGCTATTGGCTTCTGTTCATTAAGTTAATATCTTATTACTTTACTGAATGTGTTTATTGTTTGAGTTAGTAGAAGCATGAGGTAGTTTTACCCTACGCCCAAGGTAAGAGAAACCCAATAAGATGATAGCTGTTGCAAGAGGGCATCAGAAGGCAGACACACTGAAACCATACTCACAGAAAACTAGTCAATATGATCACACTAGGACCACAGCATTGTCTAACTCAATGAAACTAAGCCATGCTCTGTGGGGCCACCCAAGACGGGCGGGTCATGGTAGAGAGGTCTGACAGAATGTGGTCCACTGGAGAAGGGAATGGCAAGCCACTTCAGTATTCTTGCCTTGAGAACCCCATGAACAATATGAAAAGGCAAAATGATAGGATACTGAAAGAGGAACTCCCCAGGTCAGTAGGTGCCCAATATGCTACTGGAGGTCAGTGGAGAAATAACTCCAGAAAGAATGAAGGGATGGAGCCAAAGCAAAAACAATACCCACTTGTGGATGTGACTGGTGATAGAAGCAAGGTCCGATGCTGTAAAGAGCAATATTGCATAGGAACCTGGAAAGTCACGTCCATGAATCAAAGCAAATTGGAAGTGGTCAAACAAGAGATGGCAAGAGTTAACGTCTACATTTTAGGAATCAGTGAACTAAAATGGACTGGAATGGGTGAATTTAACTCAGATGACCTAATTATATCTACTACTGTGGGCAGGAATCCTTTAGAAGAAATGGAGTAGCCATCATGGTCAACAAAAGAGTCCTAAATGCAGTACTTGGATGCCGTCTCAAAAACGACAGAATGATCTCTGTTCGTCTCCAAGGCAAACCATTCAATATCACGGTAATCCAAGTCTATGCCCCAACCAGTAATGCTGAAGAAGCTGAAGTTGAACGGTTCTATGAAGACCTATAAGACCTTTTAGAACTAACACCCAAAAAGATGTCCTTTTCATTCTAGGGGACTGGAATGCAAAAGTAGGAGGTCAAGAAACACCTGGAGTAATAGGCAAATTTGGCCTTTGAATGCAGAATGAAGCAGGGCAAATACTAATAGAGTTTTGCCAAGAAAATGCATTGGACATAACAAAGACCCTCTTCCATCAACACTAGAGAAGACTCTATACATGGACATCACCAGGTGGTCAACACTGAAATCAGATTGATTATATTCTTTGCAGCCAAAGATGGAGAAGCTCTATACAGTCAACTAAAACAAGACCAGGAGCTGACTGTGGCTCAGATCATGAACTCCTTATTACCAAATTCAGACTGAAATTGAAGAAAGTAGGGAAAACCGCTAGACCATTCAGGTATGACCTAAATCAAATCACTTATGATTCTACAGTGAAAGTGAGAAATAGATTTAAGGGACTAGATCTGATAGATAGAGTGCCTGATGAACTATGGAATGAGGTTCGCGACACTGTACAGGAGACCGGGATCAAGACCATCCCCATGGAAAAGAAATGCAAAAAAGCAAAATGGCTGTCTGGGGAGGCCTTAAAAATAGCTGTGAAAAGAAGAGAAGCAAAAAGCAAAGGAGAAAAAGAAAGATATAAGGATCTGAATGCAGAGTTCCAAAGAATAGCAAAGAGAGATAAGAAAGCCTTCTTCAGGGATCAATGCAAACAAATAGATGAAAAGAACAGAATGGGAAAGACTAGAGATCTCTTCAAGAAAATGAGAGATACTGAGGGAACATTTCATGCAAAGATGGGCTCAATAAAGGACAGAAATGGTCTGGACCTGACAGAAGCAGAAGACACTAAGAAGAGGTGGCAAGAATACACAGAAGAGCTGTACAAAAAAGATCTTCAGGACCCAGATAATCACGATGGTGTGATCAGTCATCTAGAGCCAGACATCCTGGAATGTGAAGTCAAGTGGGCCTTAGAAAGCATCAGTATGAACAAAGCTAGTGGAGGTGATGAAATTCCAGTTGAGCTATTTCAAATCCTGAAAGATGATGTTGTGAAAGTGCTACATGCAAAATGCCAGCAAATTTGGAAAACTCAGCAGTGGCCTCAGGACTGGAAAAGGTCAATTTTCATTCCAATCCCAGAGAAAGGCACTGCCAAAGAATGCTCAAACTACCGCACAATTGCACTCATCTCACATGCTATAAAGTAATGCTCAAAATTCTCCAAGCCAGGCTTCAGCAATACGTGAACTGTGAATTTTCAGATGTTCAAGCTGGTTTTGGAAAAGGCAGAGGAACCAGAGATCAAATTGCCAACATCTTCTGGATCATGCAAAAAACAAGAGAGTTTCAGAACAACATCTCTTTCTGCTTTATTGACTATGCCAAAGCCTTTGACTGTGTGGATCACAATAAACTGTGGACAATTCTGAAAGAGATGGGAAATCCAGACCACCTGATCTGCCTCTTGAGAAATCTGTATGCAGGTCAGGAATGAACAGTTAGAACTGGACATGGAACAACAGACTGGTTCCAAATAGGAAAAGGAGTATGTCAAGGCTGTATATTGTCACCCTGCTTATTTAACTTATATGCAGAGTACATCATGAGAAATGCTGGGCTGGAGGAAACACAAGCTGGAATCAAGATTTCCGGGAGAAATATCAATAATGTCAGATATGCAGATGACACCACCCTTATGGCAGAAAGTAAAGAGGAACTAAAAAGCCTCTTGATGAAAGTGAAAGAGGAGAGTGAAAAAGTTGGCTTAAA
>SJYQ01001076.1:704807-770680 GCA_006410935.1 Redunca redunca | reverse complement strand
GAACTTAAAATATGTTTTCAAGTATTAGAGTATTCATTTCAGTTTTAGAATAAAAACAAAAATATAGCACTCATAATGTTTATTCTTTCAACTATTTATTGATCCAGGCCTTGTGCTAGATGCTGGATTTAGACCAGATTTCCAAAGTGCTATATACAATCTTGAGTCACCTGTTATCTTTATTAGAAAGTGATGATCAATTAAAGATTATTGATAAATTTCAAATTGATTTATAATGTAATAGATAAGCAAATTCTGAATGTGTATGTAAATTCAAGAACTTGTGTCAGAATTTTCTATACTTATTATACACCCTCAACATAAGAAAAAAGTTTTATGTTTTTTAGTGCTTTGTTTGGAAAATAATAAAAACCTTAAACTCTTAAATTTAGAGAAAATTTTCTTTCTTAGATCAGATTGTTGTAACAGTTTGAGGTCTTCTGTTGATTTACTTAAAGGGTGAAATAATTTCAGAACCCTTTGCTACAACTTAATTTCCAGTGTGGTTTCTAGTGCCCTTTGGGTGATTTCTTTCTTGGTACAGTGTAAACTTTCCTCTCTTGTGTGTGTGTGTGTGTTTTTAATGTGGTTTAGAATCAGCAATCAACACACACTCATCTGGATATCTCACTTTTTCCACTGGGTTTAACTGATGAGAAAAGTAATGGAACAATTGCTCTTGCGGATGATTCTGAGGATCCTGGAGCCAACGTATCAAACATACAGCTTCAGCAGAAAATTTCAACTCTGGAGATGAAACTCAAAGTTTCTGAAGAAGAAAAACAGAGAATTAAAAAGGTATATTTACATTTGCCTAAAAAATAAATGTTTGAATTGCATATTCTGGAAATATAATATAATCCCAACCTCTGGTTGAAAATTCATCAGTGGAAAAGCCGTTATGCTCTTTGTGATATGCTTAAGTTGGCTAGATGAGTCTATCACTTACAAAAGCCTTTGATAAGAAATTTCTAGCCATAAATACGTACTTTTAAAGATATGAATGGCTTTTACTAGATTTTTTTGTTTTCCGAATGAATGCTTTCCTTTGGGTTTCTTTATTTTGAAAGCACATAGTGTTGCAATTTTATGTAGATTAGAAGATTTGTACTCTTCATTTGTCTTTAGAGAAGTCACGCATCATGCGATATTTGACAGAATACTTAGAAATACAGCTGTTCTAGTAAATTATTTGTGTGTGTTCTTATTTCTGTTTTCTACAAAGGTATCAATAAAAAGACTTGAGCAAGTTTATGGAAAGTATGTATTGAGGTCAGTTCAGTTCAGAGGATCAGCCATGTCCGACTCTGCAACCTCATGGACTACAGCACACCAGGCCTCCCTGTCCATTGCCAACTACCAGAGTTTACTTAAACTCAAGTCCATTGAGTCAGTGATGCCATCCAACCATCTCATCCTCTGTTGTCCCCTTTTCCTCCTGCCTTCAATCTTTCCCAGCATCAGAGTCTTTTCCAATGAGTCAACTCTTTGCATCAGATAGCCAAAGTATTGAGTTTCAGCTTCAGCATCAGTCATTCCAATGAATATTCAGGACTGATTTCCTTTAGGATTGACTGGTTGGATCTCCTTGCAGTCCAACGGACTCTCAAGAGTCTTCTCTAACACCACAGTTAAAAAGAATCAATTCTTTGCCACTCAGCTTTTTTAATGGTCCAACTCTCACATCCATACATGACTACTGGAAAAACCATAGCTTTAAATAGACGGACATTTGTTGGCAAAGCAATGTCTCTTCTTTTTAATATGCTCTTGGTTGGTTGTAACTTTTCTTCCAAGGAGCAAGCGTCTTTTAATTTTATGGCTGCAGTCACCATTGGTGGTGATCTTGGAGCCCAAAAAATAAAGTCTGTCACTATTCCCAAGGTTTCCCCATCTATTTGCCATGAAGTGATGGGACCGGTAGCCATGATCTTAGTTTTTTGAATGTTGAGTTTTAAGCCAACTTTTTCACTCTCCTCTTTCACTTTCATCAAGAGGCTTTTTAGTTCCTCTTCACTTTCTGCCATAAGGGTGGTGTCATCTGCATATCTGAGGTGATTGATATTTCTCCCGGCAATCTTGATTCCAGCTTGTGCTTCATCCAGCCCAGTGTTTCGCATGATGTACTCTGCATATAAGTTAAATAAGCAGGGTGGCAATATACAGCCTTGACCTACTCCTTTCCTGATTTGGAACCAGTCTGCTGTTTCATATCCAGTTCTTCCTGTTGCTTCCTGACCTGCATATAGTTTTCTCAAGAGGCAGGTCAGGTGGTCTGGTATTCCCATCTTTTTAAGAATTTTCTAGAGTTTGTTGTGGTCCGCAAAGAGTTGGACACGACTGAGCGACTTCCCTTTCACTTTCACTTTCACTTTCACACAGTCATAGCTTTGGCATAGTCAAAAAAGCAGTAGATGTTTTTCTGGAACTCTCTTGCTTTTTCGATGATGATCTCTCATTCCTCTGTCTTTTCTAAATCTAGCTTGAACATCTAGAAGTTCATGGTTCATGTACTGTTGAAGCCTGGCTTGGAGAATTTTGAGCATTACTTTACTAGTGTGTGACATGAGTGCAGTTGTGCGATAGGTTGAGCATTTGGCATTGCTTTTCTTTGGGACTGGAATGAAAACTGACTTTTTCCCGTCCTGTGGCCACTGCTGAGTTTCCAAATTTGCTGGCATATTGAGTACAGCACTTTCACAGCATCATCATTTAGGATTTGGAATTCAGTCACCTCTACTAGCTTTGCCCTTAGTGATGCTTCCTAAGGCCCACTTGACTTCACATTACAGAATGTCTGGCTCTAGATGAGTAATCACACCATCATCATTATCTGGGTCGTGAAGATCTTTTTTGTATAGTTCTTCTGTGTATTCTTGCCACCTCTTCTTAATATCTTCTGTTAGGTCCATATCATTTCTGTCATTTATTGTACCCATCTTTGCATGAAATGTTCCTTTGGTATCTCTAATTTTCTTGAAGAGATCTCTAGTCCTTCCCATTCTATTGTTTTCCTCTGTTTCTATGCATCAATTGCTGAGGAATGCTTTCTTATCTCTTCTTGCTATTCTTGGCTCTGCATTCAAACAGATATATCTTTCCTTTTCACCTTTGCCTTTAGCTTCTCTTCTTTTCTCAGCTATTTGAAAGGCCTCCTCAGACAACCTTTTTGCTTTTCTTTTCCTTGGGGATGGTCTTGATCCCTGCCTCCTGTACATATGTTGAAGTAGCATGTTGTTTATAGTTAGCTAAGATGGTTTTATGTATTTATTTAATAAGCATGAATGCTTTTAGTATTATATCAAGGTTAGTGTTAATGTTAGTGTTCGGTATTGATCTGGAAATGAGAGTTAAGTGTACCTTTTATATTGTTGAAATTTAAAGACCATACTTCCTGTGGGTTCTTTCCTTTCTAAATATTTTCTATTGTGTTATTGAAAAATCAGAGTCTGTTTTTTGCCATAAATATTACACAATTTATGCTTGGTTTTTTCTTTTAGGATGTGGAATCATTGATGGAGAAACATAATATCTTAGAAAAAGATTTCCTTAAAGAAAAAGAGCAAGAGGCCATTTCTTTTCAAGATAGATACAAAGAACTTCAGGTAAACAGCAAATTAAAAATTTAATATGTAGACCTTTTGATGAAGTATGTTACATATAATTTCAGAAAGTGCTCAATAAATGCTTTATGAGTGAGGGATCAGATACTTGCTTAAATATGTAAAATACTGACTAATATTGATGAAATCAATGATAAATGCCGTTTTGAAAAGTAGATATCTCTGAGAAGCTGTGAAGGTTAGTTGCTTGAGTTTCAATCTCGCTTAAAATATTCTGTTTCTGATGATTTTCTCAATTTGGAAATTGCACATTGCAGTTTTTCATACTGTGATTACATTTGAAAAGAACTGATATATTTAACCTTTTTCATAAATGTAATCAGTCTCTTCTTCTCCTCACATTTCCTTAACAAATTTGTTTCTTCTGCAGTCTTATCCATCTCAGTAAATAGCAATTCTGTCTTTCCAGTTGCTAAAGCTGAAACCCAGATTTACACCTTTTGTACTTAATCCAAGTCTGTTCCTTTAGCTATTGGCTCTACCTTCACTATATCCAGGTTTTGACTGTTTTTCATTATGATCACTGCTGCCAACCTATTCTAAGCCACCCTTATTTCTTCCTTGGAATGCTGAAGTATCTTCTATTCTAACTTATCTTTCTGCTTCTGTCGTTGCCCACTTACAGATCATTCTCTACATGGCAGCCACTGTGATATGTTTAATAGTTAAAGCTGCTCATGTCATTTCTCTGCTCTGAAACCTTCGGTGGCTTCTCATCTCACTCAAACTAAAAGTCAAGTAAGTCCTTAAAACGGTTTGCAAGGCCCTTCATTTTCTTGCGTCCCTTCTCCCTTCTTTTCCCTGACTCTTTCTCCTCAATTGTTTTACTTTATCCCTCTGTCTAGAATACACATCCCTCACTTTTCTGCATGGTTTACTTTTTGATATCATCCTGGTCTCCATGCCAGTCTCACCTTATCCAGGGAAACCTTTTAGACAGTGCTGACATCCCCTACCAGCCTTCCCATATTCTCCTTTATTTTTCTCCATAGCACTTTTTACATCTGATAAAGTGTGTATTTACTTGTTTATTTGCATAGATCATTTTAATAGTCTTCTAAGTGGTCTTCTAGCTTCTACCCTTGTTCTTCACTCCTAATGAGTCTTTGTTTCAGCAGGTGAAATAATGTTTTTAAGAATGTGAATGACTTCATTACCCAACCTCAATTATCATTCTCCTTTCAGTGTAAATCTTCTGACTTCTCTCCAACTCACTGCCAACACCACCACCCCAGCCCCCCGCCCCAAGTGACCCTTGCCTGGCCTCACCTCAGCTGCTAGCTTACACTGAATTCCTAATGAGGTCCAGGTGAATGTGTGAGTCTATGTTACTGAGAGCATTCCCTGCCTGTTAGGGTGGTGAATGGAGGGAAACAATTTGTGGTTCATTCACATTTTCTCTGACTGGAATACTCTTCCTTTCAGATATCTGCATGGTTTTGTTTTAAAAAGGGCAAAACTTGAAAATAAGGGAAAGCATTAAGAGTGTGTTCTTTCAGTACCCTAGGAGGACATTATTTACTCGACCTACTCACAGATTATTTAGGAGAAATGTAGCAGTGCTATTAAACAGTGCTCACTGTTTACTGTTGATTAAAAGTCTCAGGTGTATTGACGTTACATGCCAATTTTTTTGACAGAAAAGGTACAAACAATACTGGTCTTTTAGAATTACAAAAATACTGTTCATATTACCTTATAAATATTCATCATTTTTGTTTCTAACTAGGACTCTTGCTTAGTCTAATACTCTGTTATTTAAATTTTCTATCCATGTGTGCTGAGTTGCTTCAGTTGTGTCTGACTCTTTTTGACACTATGGACTACAGCCTGCTAAGCTCCCCTGTCCATGGGATTCTCCAGCTAAGAATATTGGAGTGGGTTGCCATCCCCTCCTCCAGGGGATCTTCCCACCCAGGCATCAAACCCATGTCTCTTACGTCTCCTGTGTTGACAGGCAGGTTCTTTACCACTAGCATTACCTGGGATGCCCTTTTTATAGGTATGCCAATTGAAATGCTCTTTGCAATGGTCTTAACATCTGATTCATTCTGTTAACATAAATGATTCATTAATAAAGAGTAGATTAAGTCTGTGTGTGTTTCCCTTATATTTATGTGAATCACGTTTCAACTGTTTAAAAATTGTACTCCTTAACAGCTCTCATGAACCCTTGCTACCTTTAGAAACTTGCTCAAATGCTACCTTCTTCTGGAAGCTTTGACTGTTCTGTAGAAAATAAGAATCTGTGTACATGGTCAGCATTTCCTATCCCCATTTCTTTGCTGCTTTCCCCCTCTCTCATAACGCCTGTTATTTCATTTTGATTTGTTTATTTTTTGTTTTCCTCTACCCGAGTGTAAGCTCCATGAGATTAGGAACTTTCCTTTCCAATGCTTGGAGCAATACTGGCTTATAATATGGCTCAGTTAATATTCTTGAATGAAAGAATTCATTAATATAATGCACCCTGCTCCCCAAGGGCTAATTACAGTGTGTATGTCCACATTTATAGTCCCATACTTAGAATTATAGTGTGTATTAGTAGGTTCAGTACTGAGTACTGAATACTTTGTATTTTCTTTTCTCTACATTGAGTGACTTATTCTGGGCCTGCTAGTGAGACTGATACCTTTGAAATTCAGTTTCTCAGTCTGTTAATGCGAATAATAACGTACCTGAGAGACCAACACCTGACATCATAACACTTTGAGCTTTCCATAGTGAAGGCCAATAGTGACAACATAATTGTTGACCTACTGCTTTTACTGTCAATAGTGATAAGAGTAACAACTTCAGTTTTCAAAATGGATATTCAGTATTAAAAAATTTCAAAACTAATATTCATTTTTAAAACTAATATTCAATATTTAAAATAATGTGTAAAAAAGAGTAAACTAACAGCGAGTGTTTTATCACCTTGGCTAAATAAGTGATAGAAAAGTGTACTGGAAAGTCTAATAGTCAAATTGAACAGGAAGTCTAATAGTCAAATTGAACTCAAAGACAGGCATTCTGTTTAGTTTCTCTATCACTGCTGGGTGATGGAAGAAGTCTGGGCTTATCATTTTGGTCTTTGCTCATAGAGCTGGAGAAGGGACCATGTTTTTTTCCAAGGGGTTTGACTCTCATAGGGTGTTTACTATCTAAAAGTTACCTGTTTGCTAGGTTGCCCCTTTTGTGAACCTTTAGGTAGAGAAGGAAGGCTTTTCTTTAGGCTTGTTTAGTTTGTGCTCCTTGGCACGTCCTCATTGCTGGTCATTCCATTATCCAGTTTGGAATTTATGAGGGAGACTAAAAGCAAACTTACAAAATTTGCTACTGTGTCATTCCTGGGTCCTCAGATTCCCAGGTGGTCTGTTTCCTTGTCTCCCTCTGTAGTCTTCTTAGATTTGTTTTAAAGATAATGTCTGGGCCTTTCAGCTGTACCTACTGAGAAACCTAGGGAGAGGTGCATCTACCTCATCTTAGTCTAGAAGTGAAATAAGAAGGAATATTTTAAATTTTAAATTTTATGTGTTGTAGCTACTACAGGAAATCAATTCCACTTTAAAATACATTAATTTAAAGCAAGTATTTTGAGTAAATTTTTTAAAATGAAATTAGTGTAAGTAATCAACTCATAGAGTCATTGTAGATAGAGGAGGGGCAAATAAAAATATGTGTAGCTCAATTTGTGAGATAATTCATAAATCTCTATATCTGCATTATACTTATAAGTTTATGCATAAATAAGTTATACATTAGACTTCCCGGAAGTATATTTTTAATAAATATTTTTAAATTAATTGTACCTGATTATTAAGAATTGAGAAAATCTTGGGCTTTGCTCATTGACCTGCTTTGTATAATTCATTTTTTTCTTGGAATATAGCCCTTTTAAAACACTGGTACAAAGTTTTTTCTGTCTAGTACTTTTTGAGAAATAGAAGATGTGATTAAATTTGTGAATATCAAAGGAGAATACTCTATGCTAAATATAAGTAAGATGAAATGTTAGCAAAAGTGACTTTTGAAATCATGAATATAGTTTTTTGCTTAAATTTGTGGCCTGTCAGTCATCCCTCAGATATTTGAAAGTTAATGTATTTATTATATATTTTCTTCAGACTGTGGTAATCCATATAATTTTTATATTAAGCCATATGTTACTTACAAGTTTTCTAAATGTGTGTAGAGCTCAATGAAATAGAAAACTTTTTTTTTCTGCTATTTTTGATGATAGGGATAATATATTGGTGCTTGCCTCTCTGTGATATCCTAAATGAAGTAAAATATCCAGGAGTACACAAAGATAATCCTGGCAAGACTGGATTAAATTGACTGAAAAGTTTATGTGTGGAGGTGTACAATACAGAAAAAGAAAAAACAAATTCACACCTTCTCATCACCATGAAAAATCTAGGTATTTTCAGGTGATCTGAAAATGTAGTACTTTAATTTTTAATCTTGTAAAGAAATCTGCCTCCACTTAGACTAGTGTTGGGTGTGCCTTTGTCATGATTTTAGTCTAACCAGAGATGGAGTAATTAATAAATGAAATGTTTGTAAGACCCTTAAACTTTGAAAAAAACAAAAAACAAAAACATTACCTGTTACAGAGAATTCTGCCAGTGTTGATTTTTGTGATATGGTCTAATTGCTAGGCTAGGTGGAGGGGTGTGAAGGTGCCGATAACAGAAGGAAATAACAAAGAACATGAAGCCTGCAGTACAATGGGGGTGTGCACTACCTCTCCTTTCCTGTTCTGTCCAGGGTGTGTAGCCCTAGCAGAGGAAGAAACGTGAGTCATGCTGCATTTGTCTGAGGAAGCTATTTAAAGGACTTCTCATGAAACATGAATAGAGAACTTATCTTAGTATAATTTGGATTCCAGTGTCTTCTCTTTTCTTTCTTTGACTCTCATAGCAAGTACATCACACCTGTGACAGGCAGTAAGGAAATTTGGAAGCTTACCAAATTGTGCATCTCATAGTGTGACCACATTTTAACAGGTTTAACCAATAGATCTTAGCTGATTGTTAAATTATCTCTGATAGCTGTCAGTATTGGTACCTATGGCTAGCTTTGGGAATTTTCTATACAAACTCTTTAAAGATGGAGTCTGTTCTTCCAAATGCTATTCCCCATTGATGTTGCTTAGCTGTATAGTATGTTGAGTATTCTGTTTGAGAATTTAATTTAAAAAAATATTGTGAAAATCCAGTGTTTCAGAGGACTTTCAGTTGATCTCATAAATGGGTTTTTACCTGTGTTCTGTTGCTGATTTCAAAGGTTACATTACTTCAATAAGAATAGATATTATTCTTAGTTTTTTTGCATAGTTTTAAAGTGAATACTAGTCAGCTGTTGGGAAGTTGGGTGCTTAGCCAGAGACCACTGTACTATTAATAGTTATGCTTTATGGCATTAGAGCAATGGCTTTGATATCCTTGAGCATTTAACTTGATAACTTGTGAGGAATTAATCAGTTCTGCATAAGTAAACCAAAATGTAGTTCATAGTAGAAATACCAAGAGAAGTAGAATTGAAAATAGAGCCTGGAGACGTTACTGAAATTTAAGAGTTGCTTCTTTTGGTTTAGCAGGGAGAGTGGTTTCTTGAGATGGAATCTGCTCTAGGTGAAAATGCTGTGAAAGTGGTCGAATGACAACCAGGGTTTAGAATATTATGTAAACTTAGGTGGTAAATGGCAGGGTTTGAAAGGATTGACTCCAGTTTTGGAAAAGTTCTACTGTGGGTCCAATACTATCAAGCAGCATTGCATGCTACCAAGAGTGTTTGTGAAAGGAAGAGTCAGTTGTTGTGGCCAACTTCATTGCTAGCCTTATTTCAAGAAATTGCCATACTACCACAGCCTTCAGCAACCACCATCTTGATCAGTCAGAAGCCATCAACACTGAGGCAAAACCCTCCAGCAGCAAAATGAGTATAATTCACTGAAGACTCAAATGATTACTGGTATTTTTTAGCAGTAAAGTATTTTTTGACTAAGGTCACTACATTGTTTTTTTTACACATAATGCTATTTGCACACTTAATAGATAAAGCATGCTGTAAAGATAACTTTTATGTCACACTTACCAAAATATTTGTGTGACTTGCTTTATTTCGGTATCACTTTATTGTGGTGGTTTGGAATCAAACCACAGTATCTGTGAGGCATGCCTATATACAGATGGTAGTGTACTAAATAAATATACTTTTATTTGAGAAAATATTCTCCTTCTCCTTTTTAAAGAATATTTCTTGGATGCCCATGCATAGTGGCTCATTAAGAGATTCTTTATTATTTTCATTTTATGATATCTGAATATATTATTCTGTTTTCTTTTATTATAAAGTATTGCTTCTTTTCAGTCTATTCTTTCAATTTCTTACTCTTTAAAGCCATAGAATTTTACTATAATATGTCTTGGTATTGGTCATTCTGGGTTGACTTTCCTAGATTTCCAGTGTATCCTTTAATATACATATATAGTTTCAATTCCTCTTTCTAAAGGTCAAGTAGTTTTTATTAATTATAAACTTAATACCTGTGTTATTTTCTCACTATTTNTAACTTACCTTGAAGTACAAGGATAGAATTTAAAATTTCTTTTTGAAATATATATTTCTACTGTGCCTTTATATTCTGTAGAGCTGTCATGCTGTTTCATAAATATATAAATAAAACATTGTCTAGCATTTGACTTAATAATTTTGTTATTTTTTTTATGTGAAATTAGTTTTCTTGATCTTTTTAACTGGAGGAGTGATTTAAGGCTTTTTTCCCCCCCTCATGATTGTATAGTGCTCTTGTATTTTTGTCAGATTAAAAGAATGTGGCAAAATTTGTAGATTTTTTGATGCTGTTCCTTTCTTTTACTTTAACTTGATATTCTTTTCCTTTCTGTTTTTTTTTTTTTTTTGGTGGTGGTTGTCTCTGGCTTGGTCTGTGTGGATTCCGTTCTTAGCTTTCTCTGCTCAGTACGGGGCTGGCTTTCTCTTGACGTACTTAGAGTTTACTAGATCTAGTTTATCCAGGCCATTTACACTAGGGACACTCATACTTACGGGAGTGGAAGGCCCCTCCGTCTTACCTGCTGTCCTCATGCTGGCCTGGTGAGTTGTTGTTGTTCACTCCCTCAGTTGTGTCTGACTCTTTGCGACCCGTGGACTGTAGCATGCCAGGCTTCCCTGTCCTTCACCATCACCCAGAGCTTGATGAAAGTCATGTCCATCTAGTCAGTGATGCCATCCAACCATCTCATCCTCTGTCATCTCCTTCTCCTCCTGCTTTCAATCTTTCCCAGCATCAGGGTCTTTTCTAAGGAATCAGTTCTTTGCATCAGGTGGCCAAAGTATTGCAGCTTCAGCTTCAGCATCAGTCCTTCCAATGCAAATTTGGGATCGATTTCCTTTGGGATTAACTGGTTTGATCTTCCATTCCAAGGGACTCTCAAGAGTCTTCTCCAACATTGTAGTTCAAAAGCATTAATCCTTTGGTGCTTAGCCTTCGTTATGATCCAGCTCCCATCTATTAGCTGTTTTGGAGTTCTCATGTCTGTCTGATATCCCATTGCTTTCATCTTTGCTCCTGCACAGATTCTGATGCCATGTAATCTTTAGACTGTTCTTGGTTTATCCTCACTTGCTTATATCTGGCATTCACAGAGATATTGTCACATCTGTTTTTATGATAGATATTGAATATGAACTTTTGGTTCATATTGGTTCATATTTCTTAAGGTGCTCTA
Source organism: Redunca redunca (assembly GCA_006410935.1). Taxonomy (NCBI): domain Eukaryota; kingdom Metazoa; phylum Chordata; class Mammalia; order Artiodactyla; family Bovidae; genus Redunca; species Redunca redunca. Next base: position 759,318 of record SJYQ01001076.1, on the reverse strand, counting down.
TGTGTTTTTGTGAAGGAATTTTGGGAGATCTAAAAACTATATCATCACTACTGCCAGAGACCCAGTATTCTCTCATTGTTGTTGTTCAGTTGCTAAGTCATGTCCAACTTTTTGCACCCCATGAACAGTAGCATGCCAGGTTTCCCTGTCCTTCATTATCTCCCTGAGTTTGCGCAAACTCATGTCCATTGAGTTGGTGATGCCATCCAGCCACCTCACCCTCTGTCAGCCTCTTCTCCTTTTGCCCTCAATCTTTCCTAGTATCAGGGTCTTTTCCAATGAATCAGCTCTTGGCATTAGGTGGCCAAAATATTGGAGCTTCAACTTCAGCACCAGTCCTTCCAATGAATATTAAGGGTTGATTTCCTTTAGAATTGATTGGTTTGATCTTCTTGCTCTCCAAGGGATTCTCAAAAAGAGTCTTCTCTAGCACCACAGTTTGAAAGCATCAGTTTTTCTGCACTCAGCTTTCTTTTTTTCTGCTTTTCTCTTCTTACCTTTCTTTATGGTCCAAATCTCACATCCATGCGGTCACTGTTAATGGTTATTAAAGGGAGTTGTCTGGGATGGTGAAGGTTAAACATATGCTTTCCCCAAGGGTGCTTACCTGTTTATGGAATTAGTACTAGACTGCAGGGAGTCATAGGTTTCTAAATTGCTTAATACAATTTGTGGCTAAAAAACATCTTTTGTTTATTTTTATATACTATTGCTTGGTCCTTGTAGGTGCCTGTGAGAATTATTGAAATAAAAGAAAAATGTCAAGAGAATAAAGGAAAACTACTTGGGAAGACTACTACTTTATGCGTTGTTTCATCTTCAATTTTATAGAAAGTCATTATATTACATTTTCCATATAGTTACTGAATTTCATGTGCTTCATTCCATTTTTTTAATGAAAGTAAAAAATAAATTAATTTTGGTAGGAGGGTATTTTCAAGCATATCTAAATGACTACTACTCATTTGATTTTTTGTTCTGTAAATTATAACTTGTATTTGTAACTTTTTACCTGTATCTTTAGAATCCAGATCACTAAGATCATGATTGGTATTCCTAATAAGGAACTTGTTAAGTGTTAACTATCTTGAAAATAAACACAGGTTTTATACTATTTCTCCTCATTCAATATTCCCTAACTTAGGTGTTGACAACCTTTCCCTAACTTGCTGCTGCTACTGCTGCTAAGTCGCTTCAGTCGTGTCCAACTCTGTGCGATCCCATAGACGGCAGCCCACCAGGCTCCCCTGTCCCTGGGATTCTCCAGGCAAGAACACTGGAGTGGGTTGCCATTTCCTTCTCCAATGCATGAAAGTGAAAAGAGAAAGTGAAGTTGCTCAGTCATGTCCCACCCTCTGCAACCCCATGGACTGCAGCCTTCCAGGCTCCTCCGTCCATGGGATTTTCCAGGCAGGAGTACTGAGTGGGGTGCCATTGCCTTCTCCATTCCCTAACATAGGAGTTAGCAACTTTTCCTTTTAAATGAGGATCATTTTTTAGTAGATACAAATGGTATACTTTTTCGAAATGAAAACAATAAACTTTTAAAAAAAGACTAGATTTTATAAAACAGTTTAAACAATAACAAAGTTATAAATGCTTTAGGAAGGTACCCTTCCCCCTTTTATCATCCAAATATGCAGTTTTTAGAAAAGCAAAAATAATATTTTTAGTTCTACCAATGGTAAAAATGTATAATTGACCAGATGGATTGTTTGTTACTAGATAGCAGTAGTAATGAGAAAATTGACCTTTTAATTTCATAGAGTTCCAAGATTGGAAACATTTTTGAGAACTGACATTATAGGTATACATTTTAAAAAATTTATACTGGTTAATGTTTGAAGGTATCATGTGATTTTTCTCATTGCTTTTCTAATAATTTTGAAAATCAAGTTGTCCCTTTATCAAAACTTAATTGTGTAATTTTGAATTCATTAGAAGAATACCATCTTCAATTCTCTAGACTAATTGGCCATTGTGAAAATCTTTTTTCTCATTTACACAGCAATAGAAATTTAAAATGTTTGCTACCACTTCACAAATCTAAGATAACATAGATTACGTAGATTATCTTAAGATAACATAGACACAGCATGAATTTGATAATAGATTTTGAGGGAACAGAAAAAATAATATTTGCTAACTTCAGAACTCAGAAAATAAAGGTTTTTCCAGCTGAAACTCCAATATTTTGGCCACTTCATGTGAAGAGTTGACTCATTGGAAAAGACTCTGATGCTGGGAGGGATTCGGGGCAGGAGGAGAAGGGGATGACAGAGGATGAGATGGCTGGATGGCATCACCAACTCGATGGATGTGAGTTTGAGTGAACTCCAGGAGTTGGTGATGGACAGGGAGGCCTGGTGTGCTGCAGTTCATGGGGTCGCAAAGAGTCGGACACGACTGAGTGACCGAACTGAACTGAACTGAAACCATAATTCAAAAAGTCATATGTACCCCAGTATTCATTACAACAGTATTTAAAGTAGCTATTTACAGGACATGGAAGCACTGTTTACAGGACATGAAAGTAACCTAGATATCCATTGATAGATTAATAGATAAAGAAGCTGTGGTATATCTATACAATGGACTATTACTCAGCCATAATAAAGAATGAATTTGAGTCAGTTGTAGTGAAGTGGATGAACCTAGAGCCTATTAAAAAGAGTCAAGTAAGAAAGAAAAAGGAATATTGTATGTTACTGCATATATATGGAATCTATAAAAATAGTACTGATGAACCTCCTTTCAGGGAAGGAATGGGGACACAGAATTAGAGAATGGACTTGTGAACATAGTGGGGGAAGGAGAGGGTGGGACAAATTAAGAAAGTAGTACTGATGTATATACACTATCATGTGTAAAATAGATGGCTGGTGGGAGTTTGCTATATAGGCAGGGAGCCCAGCCTGGTGTTTTGTGACAACCTAGAAGGGTAGGAGTGAAAAATTTGGCTTAAAGCTCAACATTCAGAAAACGAAGATCATGGCATCTGGTCCCATCACTTCATGGGAAATAGATGGGGAAAAAGTGGAAACAGTGTCAGACTTAATTTTTTGGGCTCCAAAATCACTGCAGATGGTGACTGCAGCCATGAAATTAAAAGAGGCTTACTCTTTGAAAGAAAAGTTATGACCAACCTAGATAGCATATTGAAAAGCAGAGACATTACTTTGCCAACAAAGGTCCGTCATCAAGGCTATGGTTTTTCCAGTGGTCCTGTATGGATGTGAGAGTTGGACTGTGAAGAAAGCTGAGTGCTGAAGAATTGATACTTTTGAGCTGTGGTGTTGGAGAAGACTCTTGAGAGTCCCTTGTACTGCAAGGTGATCCAACCAGTCCATTCTAAAGAAGATCAACCCTGGGTGTTCTTTGGAAGGACTGATGCTAAAGCTGAAACCTCATTATTTTGGCCATCTCATGTGAAGAGTTGACTCATTAGAAAAGACTCTGATGCTGGGAGGAATTGGGGGCAGGAGGAGAAGGGGACGACAGAGGATGAGATGGCTGGATGGTGTCACTGACTCGATGGACATGAGTCTGAGTGATCTCCGGGAGTTGGTGATGGACAGGGAGGCCTGGTGTGCTGCAATTCATGGGGTCGCAAAGAGTCGGATACGACTGAGTGACTGAACTGAACTGAACTGAGAAGGGTAGGATGATAGCAGAGAGGGAGGCTCAGGAAGGGAGGGCATAATATGTGTAATTATGGCTGATTCTTGCATTGTAAGGTAAGAGGTTGGTACAGCGTTGTAAAGCAAGTATCCTTCAATTAAAAGAGAAATTAAAAAATAAAGGTTTTCTTTTAACCTGCTTTTAATTTAAAACTAGTTATCTCAGTTTTAATGAATTGCCTTCATTAAAGAGATTTTCTGCAAAAAGTTTTTCTACCAAAAACTGGATTGAGTCTACCTTAAATTTAATTACTTATATTCTCATAGTATGATTCTGCATAAAATTTTAGCAGCAAGTGTATATTACTTTTATATGTCTATTTGGTCTTAAAAGTTTTGTTCATTTTTTATTGAGTGATTCAAGGCTGGATGCTAATTTCATTTCTTAGTCATGATTTCTTTTCAAGTTAGATAGTACATGACCCCTTGTGAGCTATACTAATGCCAAGGTTTATATGAACACATGTCAGAGATGGTATAGAATCATCATTATAATTCTTATTCTGTGACATGGAATTTTTTTTTTTTTTTTGAGCAAGTGGTAGGAACTTTATTTGGAAAGTCAGCAAATGGAGAAGATGATTGGATAGTAACCCAAAAAATCATCTACCCTGAGTTAGGATTCAGGCTTTTATAATACTGAAAGGGGTGAGGTGTGGTTGTTTGCTGCAGACTTCTTAGTGCCTGAATCTTTTGTTCTTGCATCTGTCTACATAGGCAGGTCACCATATTCATGTAAACCTCCAACAGACAGGGACTTCCCAGCTGGCACAGTTAAAGAATCCATCTGCCAATACAGGAGATGCAAGAGACTTGGGTTCGATCTGTGGTTTGGAATGATACACTGGAGGAAAGAGCAATACACTCCAGTATTCTTGCCTGGAAAATTCCATGGACAGGGCAGTCTGGTGGGGTACAGTCCATAGGGTCACAAAGAGTCAGACACGACCCAGCATAGCACAGCCTAACAGCCAGCAAGAGAAATGTTATTTTCTATGATGCAGCGTTTTATCTCTGTGAATGGAAAACTGTTATAACTTTAAAGGTCACAGCCTTCAGAAAGAGCTATCCAGTAACTTATCTCAGGCTATAGGCAACATTCTTAACTTATAGCAAAAGCAATAGAATACAAAGGTTAAAGTAAAAGATTCAATATGGAGTCACATTTGTTGTTCTCTTACAGAGTGTCCACAATTTTGTTTGTTCATTCATCATACCTAGAAATGTTTCCTGGAAACAACCTGTCACCTTTCACATAAATACTTCAATATGCATCTCTAACACATAAAGACTTTATAAAATGAGCACTAACTCTTTAAGATCCCCTACCCTCAGCCCTGGTTTGGTTGCTCCTTACTGTCTAAACAACATCACTTGCCCCAGTGAGATAAATCCTTCCATTTTCACTTAATCTTGGAAAAAACATGGGGCTCCTGTCTGCCCTAGATGCCAATTATAAGACTAACATTCTGCTTTCGCCCTTTTTTTATGATATTGAATTAGATCTTTAACTTGTCTTACAAATTTAAATAATTTAAAATTTTCATTTCAGGATCACATAAATTGGTAAAATATAATTTAAATGTTTATTCACAGTAATCCTGTTTACTATTAGGATGTTTATAAATACCTTGGTCACTTTAAGAGTTCATGGTTTTGCCTTCTTTATGAGATTGTTAATCACCCAAGGAAAATTCTTAGAGTGCACGTGGATTTTTTTGTACCCAGTGTTTTTGAGCAGTGCTTAGTGATAGATTTGTGTGTGTGTGTGTGTGTGTGTGTGTGTGTGTGTAATGGTATTGCCAAAAAATAGGAAAACATGGACTTACAATGTGGCTAAGCCTTATTCTCATCCAGTGGTGAGGCAAACCTGTTATTTTTGAATACTCTAGTTTACAATCTCAAGGGATATACTTACTGTATTTTCCTACTTATCTGAGGTCACACTCTGACCTCAACCATTCTAGAACAAAGCCACAGACCTCACCAGTAAATGAAGGGAATGGTTTGAGCAAATTCTTTAAAAATCCATGTACTTTATTTGGTAGGTAAGTCATGGGGTCTTTTTCTCTCTCAACCAGATGGTTGAGTACAAAGTAATGGAGAAAAGATGTTTACACTCACAGCAGCCAAAAATGAATGTTGAAGGAGAAGACACACCCAAAGCTTGAAAATCTGAGAAATTTTGAGGCAGGGTTAGGTAGCTCCCAGGGTCTATATGTTTTTTGTATATTTGTTTGATGAACTTAAAATTTTAGACTTTACTCAGGTAAAAACGTTTAGGAAAGTGGTATCGTAAGGTACATTTACTACATATCCATAGTTTTGCTTTCAAGTGTACTATCTCCTTTTCTTTTTGAATGTTTATTTGCTTTACATATTCCTTCTGAATATTGTGATTCTGAAGGGAAGAGTCAGAAATTTACTATCTAAAACCTTTTCACAGTACAGAGAACAGTGGCCAAAATTTGTTAGCTTTGGAAGGATGATTATGTAGAATAAATGCTTTCTGAGAATTTTGTGATTGGCTTGACTAGTTCATTGTTATTTACCGTTTGACTGAAAGGCCATGTTTTGAAATAACCTCCTTCAGATTTATCTGGCTAAAGTAGTTTCTGCTCCCCATAACCCCACTCTTGTGTTTTCCTCAGAGTACTTAGAAGAATGTTGCTTATGTATTTATTGTTTGACTGTTCCTCCCTTTTCTCAGAATATAAGTTCCAGGAAGGTGAGGCATTTTCTGTCCTTTTTAATCATTGTATTATCAACTCCCAAAGTAGTGCTTGACACATAAAAAAATGTATGTTGGTTGGTTGGTTGACTGAAATTGTGAATAGCTTGTGAAGTTCTCTGAATTTAGTGTCTCTCCCTACTTCCCCCTTGCTCAAATTCATATGCTGAAGCCCTAACCCCCAATGTGATTGTATCTAGAGATGGTGCCTTTGGGAGATCCTTACATTTCAGTAAGGTCAGAAGGAAAGGAGAGGATTACTGCTCTTTTAAGAGAAACCAGAGAGCTTGATCACTCTCTCCCCACTAGGGATGTGAAGACACAGCTTGAAGGTAGCTTTCTCTAAGCTATAAGCTAGAAAGAAAGTCCTCTCTAGAAATCATTCATCCTAAGTTTCTTCAGTCTTGTCTGACTCTTTGAGACCCAGGGACTGTAGCCCTCCAGGCTCATGGGCCCATGGGATTCTTTAGGCAAAAAAACCCAAAGAAGTGGGTTGCCATGCCTTCCATCAGGGGATCTTCCTAACCTAGGGATTGATCCTGTGTCACTAAGATCTCCTGTGCTAGCAGACACATTCTTTATCACTAGTACCACCTGTGAAGCCCCAGAAATCATTCATCTTGGCACCTTGATCTTGGATTTCTAGCCTTCAGAGCTGTGAGAAAACAAATGTCTGTTGTTTATCACCAGTATATGATATTTTGTCAAAATTTCCTGAGCACACTAAGACATGGAGTATAGGTGTTTTTGATGCTTTTGAATTGAGGTGCTGGAGAAGACTCTTGAAGGTCCCTTGGACAGCAAGGAGATCAAACCAGTCAATCCTAAAGGAAATCAGCCCTGAATATTCATCGGAAAGACTGAGGTGGCATCTGAATCTCCAATACTTTGGACACCTGATGAGAAGAGCCTTCTTGTTGGAAAGACCCTGATGTAGGGAAAGATTGAAGGCAAAAGGAAAAGAGGGCCACAAAGGGTGAAATGGTTAGATAACATCACTGACTCACTGGACATGAATTTGAGCAAACTCCAGGAGATAGTGAAGGACAGGAAAGCCTGGTGCACTGCAGTCCATGGGGTTGTAAAGAGCAAGACATGACTTACAGACTGAACAACAACAACAAATAGGTGTTTTATATTTAAGGCTATAGTGTACTTCACCATCCATTTAATGTTTCCTTTTGTGAGCCATCTGTATGCTAAAACTTAGTTGGATTCAAATATTTAAAAGGTAAAAGTAAAATACTTTTTTTTTCTTTTTTAATTTTTTTAAAATTTTGAAATACTTTTAATAATTTTTAAAAACTGCTTAAGGAGTTTATGGTATTTAAAGGAAGATTTTGTGATAAAAATATTAGGAAATGTGTATTTTCTTTTGAGCTCATACATATATTACCCTTGTATTTTGTTAAATAATATATTATAAGAAAATATTTGGTTTCAGCTGTAGATACAGAGTGGAGGGCATTTTAGTAATGAAAAATAGATATAAATATGCTACTTACTCCTTCTGCTTCTAAAATTACAGACTAACAGCCAGGGAGTGTCACAAGTTACGGCAGTGTCTGAAATCACAGAACAGCCCGAAACCTCTAGAATCTGAAAAAAGTAGCCTTCATAGTAAACACTAACTTGCTCTTTACTGCATAGGAATTTATAAATGTGGCAACAGCTCAGGTCCTGCTTCTGCTTTAAGACTTAATCAAGGACCTCATACATTTTAAAATCATTGATCCCTCTTTTGCTTTCAGTTTCATGAGACTTTTTCCTCCTGTGTTATTTCAGACTTGTTCCCCACTTGGCCTTTGAACTCTCCCCCATTTTGTCATAGTTTCTTTTATACAGGTAGTATGCTTACTGGAAAGTTTCTTTTTCTTATTTTTCAGTATGTGTACATTTTATGTATGTCTAAATATACTTTCTCTGCCTTCCACATTATTTCTTCTGTAATCTTTCTAGCAACACGGTCTAATAATTCTAATATAGAAACTTGTAGCTGTGAAAGTTGCTTATAATTTCATACCTTACAGATAACATCAAGATAGATACTATCAATTTCTCCTCTAGAATATTGTATAAATTTACACCTTTACCAAGTAATAAATGAATGTGCCTATTTTGCCACATCCTTGCCTACACTATGTATTACCAGTCTTTTTGCCAATTAGAAAAGTAAACTATATCTCTTGTTTTTTAATTTTTATTTTCTTATTGGTATGTATGAATTTTCCTAATGCTGTTAACCATTTTCATGTCATCATTGAATTTTATTTCTTTTTGTCCATTAAAAAAATCTGTTCATCTAATTTTTAATGATTTAAGAAAACCTTTATACTGAGGGTTATTTACACTTTGCCAAATATTATGAAGATTATTTTCTATTTAATTGACCATTTAGTTATCTATACGGTTATACTTCTTTTTCTTAGCTAATCTTAACTATTAATCTTCCAGTTAGATTTTACAGTCATTCAACATGTTAAATTTAGAAAGAACAATCAAGATTCTGTCTGATAGAAATTTCATTAAATTTTTAGATTTACATGTAGAAAATTGACATTTTTCCATGTATTCAGTTCAGTTCAGTTCAGTTGCTCAGTCATGTGCGACCCTTTGCAGCCCCAAGGCCTCCGTGTCCATCACCAACTCCCGGACCTTGCTCAAACTCATTTCCATTGCATCAGTGATGCCATCCAACCATCTCATCCTCTGTCATCGCCTTCTCCTCCTGCCTTCAATCTTTCCCAGCATCAGGGTCTTTTTCCAATGAGTCAGTTCGCATCAGGTGGCTAAAGTATTGGAGCTTCAGCTTCAGCATCAGTCCTTCTAGTGAATATTCATGACTGATTTCCTTTAGAATTGACTGATTGGGTCTCCTTGCAGTACAAGGGACTCTCAAGAGTCTTATCCAGCACCGTAGTTCAAAAGCATCAATTCTTCGATGCTCAGCTTTCTTCATAGTCCAACTCTCACAACCATACATGACTACTGGAAAAACCATAGCCTTGAGTAGACAGACCTTTGTTGGTAAAGTAATGTCTTTTCTTTTTAGTATGCTTTTCTTGGTCATAGCTTTTCTTCCAAGGAGCAAGTGTCTTTAATTTCAAGGCTGCAGTCACCATCTGAAGTGATTTTGGAGCCCAGAAAAGTAGTCTGTCACTGTTTCCACTGTTTCCCCATCTGTTTGCCATGAAGTGATGGGACCAGATGCCATGATCTTAGTTTTCTGAATGTTGAGTTTTAAGCCAACTTTTTCTACTCTGCTCTCACTTTCATCAAGAGGCCATTTAGTTCTTTGCTTTGTGTTATAAGGGTGGTATCATCTGCACATCTGAGGTTATTGATATTTCTCCTGGCAATCTTGATTCCAGCTTGTGCTTCATTCAGCCTGGCATTTTGCATGATGTACTCTGCATATAAGTTAAATAGGCAGGGTGACAGTATGCAGCCTTGATGTACTCCTTTCCTGATTTGGAGCCAGTCTGTTGTTCCATGTCCAGTTCTAACTGTTGCTTCTTCACCTAAATACAGATTTCTCAGGAGGCAGATCAGGTGGTCTGGTATTCCCATTTTTTCAGAATTTTCCTTAGTTTGTTGTGATCCACACAGTCAAAGGCTTTGGCATAGTCAATAGGGCAGAAGTAGATGTTTTCCTAGAACTCTCTTGCCTTTTTGATGATCCAGCGGATGTTGGCAATTTGATTCCTGGTTCCTCTGCCTTTTCTAAAACCAGCTTGAACATCTGCAAGTTCACGGTTCACGTACTGTTGAAACCTGTCTTGCAGAATTTTGGGCATTACTTTTCTAGTATGTAAGATGAGTGCAATTGTGTAGTAGTTTGAACATTCTTTGGTATTCCCTTTCTTTGGCATTAGAATGAAAACTGACCCTTTCCTGTCTTGTGGTCACTGCTGAGTTTCCCAAAGTTTAAAGGCATGTTGAGTGCTGCACTTTCACAGCATCATCTTTTAGGATTTGAAATAGCTCAACTGGAGTTCTGTCACCTCCACTAGCTTTGTGTGTAGTGATCCTTCCTAAGGCCCACTTGAGTTCACGTTCCAGGATGTCTGGCTCTAGGTGAGTGACCATACTATCGTGGTTATCTGTGTCATAAATTCCATGATTCCATATATTAAATTGTTCTTTAGGGGACGTATTTCTCAATTTATTCCAGACTTTTAAAATATCCCTCAGTTGAGTTTTATAGTTTTCTTCTTATAACTCCTGGACATTTACTATTAAGTTTTTCCTAAACATGTTAAGAGTTTTTATTTCACAATAAATTTATAATTATACTTGTATTGTGAATTTATACTTTATAATTCTAAATAACAGGTATAGCAATATACTTGTTGTTTAGAATCAGGTTTCTTATAATCTCACCTTGGCTTTCAATCTTGATAGTTAAAAGCCCTTTAGCACCTACTATTGCTATAGATTTTACTCCTGAATTCAGTGCAACAAACTAGAGTACATATACTCTCCCAAAAACTGTGTTACACCATGAAGGTAGAAATGTTATTTGATTGGGTGAATGAATGAAAAAAGCAGACATTGTCATGTAGTCTGATAGTATGCTAAGTATGCAAGATCATGAAGGATGAAAAGTCATTAGAATTTCTACTCAGAAGGTTGACTGGTCTTTGTGGTCATCAGTGGGGAGGGGATGGGTTGTAGAGAGAAGAACATGTGCAAAGTCCTGCAGGTATAAAATAGTGTGACTGGTTTGAAAGACAGCTAGTGCTGGAGATTCAGTAGTGAGTGTGTCTGGTTTGGATTATTAGCACAGGACATAAAAGTTGCAGAATCTGAAAAGGTTGCTGTGGTCTGTCAAAAGCTTTTGGTAGTTGTGTGACACTGACTTTTTTGGTGTTTTAGAAAGATGTTCTTGCAGTTGATAGGTATGAATTGGAGGAAGATGAGATGCAGTTAGGGAGGCCTCCAGTATTCTTGCTTGGGAAATCTCATGGACAGAGGAACCTGGCAGGCTACAGTTCATGGAGTCACAAAAATGTCAGGTATGATTGAGTGACTAGGTATTATTTTGCTAGATATAAGTTGAGTGCTTGATGTATTAGTGGAAAAAAACCAACAGCAGCAAATTGCTGTTCATGGAACCTCCTTTTTAGTATATGAAAGAGAGTAATAACTTTACAGTAAGCTAAATAGAAGCTATTTAACTTAGATGAAAAAAAACAGAGCAGGATAAGGGAATTGGGATTACTAGGGGAGGGAAGAGTAAATCAGAATTTTAAGTGAAATGATGAAGGTTTCAGTTAAAACATGACTTTTGAGCAGAGACTTAAAGATGGTGAGAAGTGAAGATTTTAAGTCTAGAGAGAAGCCAAATGAAAATACTCTGAAGTCGGAACAAGAGCAGTGTGGCTGGAGCAGAATGAATGAGGGAATGTAGGAAATGAAGTCACCTTACAGTGGAGGTGGAGCAGGGGATGGGAAGGGCATAAAAACTGAGTTTTATTTAGGAAAAAATATTTTTATGAAAGTGTTCAATTTTACACTTTAAAAATATATGAGTATCATCACATTTTGTTGAAAGAGTATGCCACAGTAAGCGGTACTGTAGGCAGTAACAGACTCTATGTTCTGCAAAGCAGGCTGTCTGTTGTCATTCTAGAGCATATATATTCTTTGCAAGTAAAGCCTGGTCAGCAGCCAGCTTTCTTCCTTCATCGGAGACTCAGACATGGCTCAGCACACTTTTTGTTTCAGCTTTTGTCTAAAATATTTTTGTGGCGCTCCACATTTTTCCCTCCAGTGGATCTCCCCCCACCCTTTTTTTTTCTGTGTCATTGCAAACATATGATCTGCTTTAGAATTAAAATATAAATCCATCTTTATTTCTCTGCAGTTGTGAGATGTGGCTGGGACTTCAAATAGGATTAGTTTTTAAGCAAGATTGAACTTGATGGACCATTTGGCATATTTCTTGTATATCTTTGGTAGACTCTCAGCAGCTTTAGTATTTTAATGATTTTTAAAACTATTTAAGACAATTTTAAATGTCCACTGTACTCACAGAAAACTTGACAGCTAATTTTTTTTAAAGAAACTAATGAAGCAGATTTTGTTGTATATGGAATTTAAAGGATTCCCTGGTATCATATATTCTTGATAATATACTTTGACAAATTAGTACTTTGCTAATTTGCATTTTGTAGATTTTTAAACTTCTGTGCCTTTCAGAAGTATCACAGATTTAATTGATGTCTTGCATTGCTATCAGCCTTTCAAAACTACAGGAAAATTGAATCATAGATACTTCCATTTACCTTACATCATTATCTAGAGAAAGATATCTAGATGATACTTCAACCCAAATTTACACTTTGGGTATTTTTAGCTTTGGTTGTTTTTTGTAAGCAAACAAAAACAAAAACAAAAAACTGTAGATTTATATTTACATATTTGCAACTCATTTCTTTTCACAGAAATTTCCTTTTTTAAAAAAATTGTGTTTATTTAGTTTTGGCTGCACTGGGTCTTCATTGCTGTGTGCAAGGTTTTCTCTAGTACTGGCGATGGGGGCTACTCTCTGGTTGTGGTTCGCAGGCTTGTCATTGTGGTGGCTTCTCTTGTTGAGCATGGGCTCTAGTTACACAGCAGCACGGCAGTTCAGTAGCTGCGGCTCACAGGATCTAAAGCACAAGCTCAGGCGTTGTGGTGTACAGGCTTACTTGCCCTGCAGCATGTGGAATCTTCCCAGACCAGGGATCAAGCACATGTCTCCTGCATGGGCAGATGGATTCATGATCACTGGACAACCAGGGAAGCTCTTCTACAAAAGTTTTGAGTGTCCTTTTTGATTTGAAACATCAAAGTAGATGTTTGAAGAACATCAGAGTCATGTTCTGATGATTCTGAGGAAACTCAGAATCAGGGAATAGACAGAGTGGAATATTAAGGCCAAGAGAAAAGCAGGGCATGTATAAATATTTCTAAACTTTTTTTTTTAGCACCGAGCTACAGGTTTTACTCTCAGATGACTAATTTTGCTAAACAGGCCAGCATTGTAACTTGTAAAGAAAAACTTAAGTGAAAGTTGCATAGACATTTAGTAGAATTTGTGGTAAAATTTGGATGAAGGACTTGCACTTCAAAGCAGTATAGTTGCAGAAAATAAAAAGGGAAGAGAGATGACAAAACATTTGCTTCTACCCATAATCATGTTCTGTTGTTCATCTTCTTGAAGAGGCATCACAGTTGCCGTATACCAGTAATACCAAGAGTTATTATTTCTGTTTTCTGTGAAGGTTTTAGATATGAAGTAAATAGAGGTCAATTTTTTAACCCCTCTTTTTGTTTTAAACAAGGTAATGGAATTTCATATGTGAATATCTGAAAAACATATTCTTAATTTTCATTTTTAGGCCACATAGCTGTTGGACAATTTTATTGGATACTTCAAATAGGAACTTTTCCTTCAGCTGATAGTTTGATAGTAGAGACAAATGATAGACTTTAGACAATGGGAAAGAGAAATGATGATGTTTGGGGAAAAATATTGTAATCCATTTACTTTCTGCTAAGCTCGTAAAATTTGTCTTTTTGAAAATAGAGATGCATTTTCATACCTGGACTCTTCATATGGTATTGAATGGAAAATAAAGGAGTCTTTCTGAAGTAATACTGAAGAGAGAAAATTAAAATGTGACTCAGTTCCCTGTTATGCAAATAATGATTCAGTTCAATTTTGGACTTCAGGGGCCAATAATTTTTATGAAAGTATTACTAAAGCAAGGTGTTTGGGTTGGATTTTAAAATCAATGTCCTTTGGTTGACTTCCTTTCAGTTTTGTTTTTTTTTTTCCCCCATTTTGGAGTACTTGTTTATCGTATTGTGGCATTTATTTCGTTCCCTCTAAATTTTTCCTTTCGTACCCCTAGCACAAATGTGGACATAGATCTAAATCTAATCCATATGCTAAATAAGTTGTTTTTCCATATGCTGTAAACCCTGTTGTGTATTTCTAAATGTATTATATTTTATATCATTTGAGTTCTCATATGCTTGGCACACTTTTTAATTTTATGGTAGCTGAATCAGTAATTGTGACCAAATGACAGTTATAGACTCTGTATGTGTGTGTGTGTGTGTATATATATATACACACATACACATGTATATATGCACACATATATATATATATATAGTGTAAATTATTAGACAGTTTAAAGAACATTTTGGCCAATACTGAGATAATTGCTGACATGACTTAATATAACACTTAATGGGCATTCTGATAGTTGTTGCAGCCAGATTGGAGGATAGCCAAGGTTATTGCTCTTTATGTTGAGCTTATTGCAGTCTGCAGGGTTATACATATTTAGCTACTACCACTTCTTAATGCTTCCAAGTGTTGCCTTCTTTTTTTCTTTTTTTAAAGAAAACAACTTAGTCATGCAAGAAAGCCTTGAGAAGAGAATATTAGTCATCACTAACTAGTAAGCACCATAAAATTGACTTTAGCCTGTTCTTTTTGATTATGTTTTTAATTTCAGCAATAAAAGCTCATGTTCCTGGATTAGAATTTATTTTTGAGCTTTCAATTACGTGTCAAAGTCATCTGTCAAAGCTGTGATCTGGTAGTTTTAAACTTATTAAAAAATCAGGAAATATTCTGAGGCAAAGAGAATCATTTGTAGATTTCTCCTTTTATTTATTTCACCTTGGTCATATAAAAACTGATGAACTGCAAGCTAAATACTACTTTCTAACCCCAAAGGCATGCTTAAATGCTATCTTAACTCCATGCTTGTGGTTTTTGAGTTGTCAGTAATCTCCAGGATGAATATTGTGGATTGGTTATTTGCTGCCAACACAGCATCCTCCTGACAGAGGTTCATGTGAGGAAAGAAAGTCAGACTGGGGTAAAATTACAGGACAAAAGGGAAGCAAAAGTATTGTATTCTATGAAAATGGTGATGGTGTTGTAGTTTTAGCCACAAACCTTTTTGGAAAATCATTTTTAAAATGCTGTAGAAATGCCACAGATTTTGAAATACAATTTTTCCCCTTGTTTTGAAGCCTAGGATTTAGGGATGATAGTCATAACAAGTTAGTCTATTTTTGGAAAGATTACTTTGTATGCCACAGTTCTTCACCCTGAGTTAGGAGACAGTTCACTGTTTTTATGCAATTATATTTGCCCTCATCCATTTATTTAATAAGCACAAGAGAGGTAAAAATAGAATCAAATGTTCATTTTACTAAATCAGAAGTTAAATATTTTTCATTAGTATAATTCCTTCAAGATCATTGTTAGAAATTATAACTTTTGAAATAACTTCTTTGGGAATAGATATTTTAGTACTTGAAAAAAATTCTTACCAACTCCTTTTTTGTTCTAGGAATGGGTTTTTAGGGATTACTAAAATATATAAGAAATGATACCTATTCTTAAAATCATATTGGAGATTATATATACACATATAAGACAAGTCAATATGTGATAAGTTTATAAGATAGGTGTCGAATTTAGACAAGTCAATATGTGATAAGTTTATAAGATAGGTGTCGAATTTAGTAAAAATTTTAGATAAGGCTTGCATTTTTAAGTCCCAGTGCTTCCTTAAAGGATTTATTTCTTTGATAATTAGAAAGCAGTGTAATTGAATGTTTTATTAAAATTTGAAAAATATATAGATTTATTGATTCCTTTATTCAGAAAGAATTCAGAGTAGTTAATTATACTTATTAGGAAATTATAAATACAAGGTGTATAACTAGTATAGATATTCTAAGTAAAATATTATTGACAGAGGTATAGTCACATCAGATAGGACTTATTCTTTCAGTAGTTGCCTCCCAGTTGATTCAGTGGTAATGAATCCACCTGCCAATGCAGGAGACGCAGGAGATGCAAGAGATGTGGTTTTGATCCCTGTGTCGGCAAGATCCCTGGAGGAGGAAATGGCAGCCCACTCCAGTATTCTTGCCTGAAAAATCCCGTGGACAGTGGGGCCTGGCTGGCTATAGTTCATGGGGTTGCAGAGAGTCAGACAGGACTGAGTGACTGAGCATGCAAAGCACAGTGACAAAACTAATTGGTAAATAAAAATTCCAAATTGTAATATGGTGATACATACTCTTGGGTTCAGGTAAATTTGGCAGCTGTTGGAGCATTTTAAGAATGACTTTTCTAGTTTTTGCAGTTTATATTTTAAGGAAGCAATTAAAAAAACTTGGAGGGGATTCAGAAAAGAACCTCTTAGTATTAAATGGAAAATATGACCTAAAAGTATGGTGGATTTTAACTTGAATTTTTCAGAAATTTTCTTTTGATTAATAAAGACTTAAAAATACTTACTTTTGTATATGTGTGCTTAGTCTCTCAGTTGTGTCTGATTCTTTGCGACCCCATGTACTACAGCCCACCATGCTCCTCTGTCCATAGGGATTCTCCACGCAAGAATACTGGAGTGGGATGCCATGCCCTCCTCCAGGGGATCTTCCCAAGCCAGGGATCGAACCTAGGTCTTCTGCTTTACAGGCGGATTCTTTACCCACTGAGCCACCAGGGAAGCCCAAGAATACTGGAGTGGGTAACCTATCCCTTCTCTAGAGGATCTCCTGACCCAGGAATCAAATTGGAGTCTCCTACATTGCAGGTGGATTCTTTACCAGCTGAATTACCAGGGAAGAAGCTCTTACTTTTATATACCAGTATATTATCTTTCAAAGAAATAGATTAAGAAATGAGGGGAACGATCTTTGTTCAAACTGTTTATCTTGATTTTTCATTTGGAAAATGTGTTCTGTCATTTGTGATAGTTAATAAAGATTAGGTGTATTAATGTTTTTTTATCATTATATAGTACACCAGTCCAGATTGATGTCTGTTCTTCCCATCTGACTTTCTAGTCTGTAGCTCTCCTGGTGAGTTGGGAGGAAGTGGAAGAATTTGGTGATGTGAGACATATGCTTTCTTCATCTGGGTGAGATCTGATTTCATTGACTGATGGTGCTTCTAATAATTTCTTGGTCCCCACATGGATTATGAATGGTTTTTCATTGGGCAGCGCTGAGATTTACCTCAGCAGTAGTATTTACTGAGGACTTCTTCATTGTGGCTACCTGCTGGCTGTGTCAGTTGTCTAGGACAAGGTCATTCTCTTGGTGGTGTGACTTCTCATCTAGTTCAGCAGCTGCTGATGCAAGTCAAGAGAGTCAAGAGTAAGGAGGACCTTCTAAGATGTTACGAGAGACTAACTCTATTTTGTTACCCAAAGAAAAAAGAAAAAAGTGAAAGTGTTAGTTGGTCAGTTGTGTCCATGGACTATAGCCTACTGTGGGCTCCTCTGTCCATGGAATTCTCCAGGCAAGAACACTTGAGTGGGTAGCCATTCCCTTTTCCAGGAGATCTTCCTGACCCAGGGATTGAACCCAGGTCTCCTGCATTGCAGGTAGATTCTTTACTGTCTGATCAGACATGAGTAAATACATTCCTCTGGGAGGGGAAAGAGAAGCTTTTCCCGGGGAACAGTGTCATTTCCATGAAAATGAAGACTTCTTTCCTTATTCCTTCTTTCGTTCCCTTGTTGCTCTTCGTGTACCCCAGCAGTGATGGTGACTGTGGCAGTGGCCCAGGCATTTGGAAGTGGCAAGGGCCAGCTCTGCTACAGTTTAGTTAACTCTGGGAGCAGGAGGGCACATTGTATCTCGACTCTAGTTTTGAAGCTTAACTGCAGTTCCAAGGTAATGGAAAAAATCCTTAGCAACATCCTCTCACAAACTTGTTCCTTTCTATTCTTTCTATATGTGTGCATAGTAGAGGGAGGAGTGTTTGTGTGCTGCATAGTTACCATTTTCCTTTTTTTAATGCTCATGTTTGGGTGGCTTTGTCTAGAAATTGAATTTGCTATTATATAAAAGTTTATGGGTAACACCTTGATTCTGTTCCCCTTTTATGTGAGATCAGCTGCCTTTTTTCTGTGCAGAACAGTTTGAAGCCTGTTCACAGTTCTGTCAGATGAGGCAGTAGTTTTAAGTCCTAGAGTGTTCAGTTGAAGAACTGATTAGATTTGTTAGAGTATCTGGGCTCTAATTGCTTTTGTTAGAGTATCTGGGCTCTAATTGCTTCACAGGTTTCTATCAGGATGCAGTGTACCTGTTTTTCTTTTCTCTACATTTAATACTTTTGAGCTTTGGATCTTTTCCTCACTTGTAGTCAGTAGTTCTGAAGACATTACTTCCATCTACCTCTTAAAGCAGCCATGTACTCACTATTCAGAATTCTGGAAGAGGAATGCTGACTCCAGGGAAAAAAGCTCTTTGAGATATTGGACAGCTGGAAGCAGAGACACCACTACTATGTCCCTCTAGCTCCACCCACCTCATTTGTGGCCTAGATGATGCAGAGTTTGGTTTAGGAATTAGGAAACTCCAGTGCGTATAAGCATTCTTTTAGATGGAAGCTCATGGATTATTGATGTAAATGCTTCCAGAATGGTTGATATAAGCCTTGAAAATAAGAGTTGTAGTCAGATGTTTTCACAGATCTGGTAGGACAGTGTGTATCTTAGCATGGAACCAAAGAGTGAGGGAAACAGTGTGCTTTAACTGCTCCTCCTGTGAATGGCCATCTCAGTTTAAATAAGTTATCTCTTCTTAGGTTATTGGATCAAGAAATTAAAAGGGGTCTTCTGGCCAATCCATATTCTACCTGAAAAACTGTGG
Organism: Redunca redunca; assembly: GCA_006410935.1. NCBI lineage: Eukaryota > Metazoa > Chordata > Mammalia > Artiodactyla > Bovidae > Redunca > Redunca redunca. The sequence continues at coordinate 740,211 of SJYQ01001076.1, read as the reverse complement.
AAAGCGCCTCAACTTGTTTCTCTTGAGAATATTAGTGAGACGTCTCCAGAATTCCCTAGTGGGGCTTAGGTGATTAGGCTGGAGCCATGCCATGGTATGACTCTATTCCTCCAGAGTTTCTCATGTGCTAATTTTCTAGGCTAAGTTATACTGTTTGAAAACTAATCTTCTTATACATTGGAAGAGAAAGGTAATGTGCTGTAGTTTGTTCTTCCATATTAAAATTTATTATTTTAAAAATTTTATTTATTGTTGTTCAGTCGATAAGTCGTGTCTGACTCTCTGCGACCACATGGACTACAGCACGTCAGCCTTCGCTGTCCTTCACTATCTCACAGAGTCTGCTCAAACTCATGTCCATTGAATTGGTGATGCCATCCAACCATCTCTTCCTCTGTCACCCTCTTCTCTTTCTGCCCTCAATGTTTCCCAGTGTCAGGGTCTTTTCCAGTGAATCGGCTCTTTGCATCCAGTGGGCAACGTATTGGAGCTTCAGCATCAGTCCTTCCAGTGAATATTCAGGATTGCTTTCCTTTAGGATTGACTGGTTTGATCGCCTTGCTGTCCAAGGGACTCTCAAGAGTCTTCTTCAGAACCACAGCTTGAAAAATTGAAAGCATCTATTTTTCAGCACTCAGTCTTCTTTATGGTCCAAATCTGACATCCTCACGTCTACTGGAAAAACCATAGCTTTGACTATACGGACCTTTGTCAGCAAAGTGATGTCTCCGCTTTTTAATATGCTGTCTAGGTTTGTCACTGGCAACCCACTCCAGTATTCTTGCCTGGAGAATCCCAGGGACAGAGGAGCCTGTTGGGCTGCCGTCTCTGGGGTCGCAGAGTCAGACATGACTGACACGACTTAGCAGCAGTAGCAGCAGCAGCAAGTTTGTCATAGCTTTTCTCCATATATGTATCAATTTGGTATAGCTGAATAGCAAGTTACTTCAAAACTCCTACATTAAACCAGTAATCATCTATTATTATTGTTCATGAGCATTTGTATCAGCTGGTTCTGCTGATGTAGTCCAGATTCAGCTGATTTCTGTCGAGCTCTCTCAGAAATCTGCAGTCATCTGATGGGTAGGCCTGGGGCAGGCACATCTGGATAGACCTCATTTACATGTGTGGTGATTGACTGGCTGTTGGCTATGGTGACCAAGTAAATGGGCCGCATATCTCGTCATCTAGTAAGCTAGTTTTGTCTTCTAATGGTGGCTGAAAAGAGTTTCAAAAATATCAAGAGGGCAAGTTCCAATATGCAAGCACTTTTTCAGTTTCTGCTTTCATGATGTTTGCTAGCACCCGATTGATCCTAGTAGATCTCATGATCATGACCAGAGCCAGCATGGGAAGGCCTTACCAAATAGCCTGGCTTCTGGTAGAGGTGAACAGTTGAGACTGTGACTGCAAAACCACATACTTTACATTGTTTATATTGTCAGACTTATTTCCCCTTTATTATTTTTTAATGTTTGAAAAAGGTCTTCCTTTGGTGGTCCCTTTTAAGCTGTTTTTTCAGTACAGGAGAATTTTTACATTTTTTATCTTCCCCGCTCTGGATTCTTATTCTAATACAGTTGATTCCCATTGTTCAAGTAAAGTCACTGAAAACACTGAATTCTCAAAGGCTGAACTACTGCTCTTAAGGGAAATACAGGGTTAGGCTCTTGAGATCATCTGATCACAATACTTTTATCAACTGAGCTATATTTAACCTTGTTTTATATGTGTTTTTATGAAAATTACTGTTTAGTAGATATGTTGATGTCATGGCCAACTACGCTATAACTTATGGTTGAACAAAGTATATCTAACACAACTGTTTTCTCCATAAGTCACATCACAGCCTTCCTGCTTTTAGAGACACTAGTCAGCACTTCAGCCGTATGCCTGAGGACCATTTTAAAAATGAAATCACCAACAATAAGCACAAAAATGCAAAAAATATGGTAGTGAATAGATTGACAAAGTTATTTGTTTATAGAAGGACAGCTGAATCAAGAAGGCAGAGAGAATTGCCCTATTTGACCAGACCTGGGAATGTGTATGTTGGGTAATTCAAATTCTTCAATGTTCTGTGTCTATCCTCAGATGTCTCTAGAAGTACCTAGAGTATTGACTTGGGTTACAAGTAAATTTTAGCTACTTGTAACTAAAGACAAGCAAAGAGGAACTACAGAGCCTCTTAAATAAATGTGAAAGAGCAGAGTGAAAAAGCTGGCTTAAAACTCAAGATTGAAAAAACGAAGATCATGGTATCCGGTCCTATCACTTCATGGCAAATAGATGGGAGATTAAGGGAAACAGTGACAGACTTTATTTTCTTGGGTTCCAAAATCACTGTGAATGGTGACTGTAGCTATGAGATTAAAAGATGCTTGCTCCTTGGAAGAAAAGCTATGATAAATGTAGATAGTGTATTAAAAAGCAGAGATATTACTTTGCCTCCAAATCTGTATACTCCAAGTTGTTATTTTTCCAATAGTCATGTACAGATTTGAGAGCTGGGCCATAAAGAAGGCTAAGTGCCAAAGAATTGATGTCCTGTGGCTACTGCTGAGTTTTCCAATTTGCTGACATATTGATTGCAGCACTTTAATAGCATCATCTTTTAGGATTTGAAATAGCTCCACTTGAATTCTATCACCTCCACTAAATTTGTAGTAATACTTCATAAGTCCCATTTGACTTCGTACCTCAGGATGCGTGGCTCTAGGTGAGTGACCATACCATTGTGGTGATCCACGTGATTAAGACATTTTTTTTTTGTATAGTCTGTCTATTCTTGCAAAATTTTAAAAATCTCTTCTGCCTGCCCTTCTTAGGTCCTTACTATTTCTGTGCTTTATATGCCCATCCTTGCATGAAATATTCCCTTGGTATCTCCAGTTTTCTTGAAGAGATCTCTAGTCTTTCCATTCTGTTGTTTTCCTCTACTTCTTTGCATTGTTCATGGAAGAAGACCTTCTTACTTTTCTTTCATTTTCTCTGGAACTCTGCATTCAGTTGGATATATCTGTCTGGTTCTCCCTTGCTTTTTGCCTCTCTTCTTTCCTCAGCTGTTTGAAAAGCCTCCTCAGACAACCACTTTGCCTTCTTGCATTTCTTTTTCTTCAGGATGGTTTTGGTCACTGCCTCCTCTACAATATTATGAACTTCCATCTGTACTTCTTGAGGCACTCTGTCTACCAGGTCTAATCCCTGAATCTGTTTTTCACTTCCACTGTATAATCATAAGGGATTTGATTTAGGTCATACCTCAATGGCCTAGTGGTTTTCCCTACTTTCTTCAATTTAAACCTAAATTTTGCAATAAGGAATTCATTGTCTGAGACACAGTTGGCTCCTGGTCTTGGTTTTGCTGACTGCATAGAGGTTCTCCATCTTTGGCTGCAAAGAATATAATCAATCTGATTTCATCACATTGGTGATGATCATGTGTAGAGTCATCTCTTGTGTTGTCGGAAGAGGGTGTTTCCTATGACCAATGTGTTCTCTTGACAAACTCTGTAAGCTTTGCCAAGCTTCATTTTGCACTTTAAGGCCAAACTTTACTGTTACTCCAGGTATCTCTTGACTTCCGACTTCTACATTCCAATCCCCTGTGATAAAAAGGACATCTGTAGATATTCATAGAACTATTCATCTTTAGCTCTTTGGCATCAGTGGTTGGACATAGCTTATAGACATCACTTAGATTACTGTGATGTTGAATTGTTTGCTTTGGAAAGGAATCAAGATCCTTCTGTCATTTTTGAGATTGCACCCAAGTACTACATTTCAGATTCTCTTGTTGACAGTGAGGGCTACTCCATTTCTGCTAAGGGATTCTTGCCCATAGTAGTAGATATAATGGTCATCTGAATTAAATTCACCCATCCTTGTCCGTTTTAGTTCACTGATTGCTAACATGTCTTTGTTCTCTCTTGCCATCTCCTGTTTGACCACATTCAATTTACCTTGATTCTTGGAACCAGCATTCCAGGTTCCTATGCAATATTTTCTTTACAGCTTTGGACTTTAATATCAACACCAGACACATTCACAGTTGCATGTCATTTTCACTTTGGTCCAGAAGCTTCATTCTTTCTGGAGCTTTTAGTAATTGCCCTCCATTCTTTCCCAGCATATTGGGCTACCTGGCAGGCTTGTCTTCTGGTGTCATATCTTTTTGCCTTTTCATACTGTTCATGATGTTCTTGCAACAGTAATACTGGAATGGTTTGCCATTCCCTCTTGCAGTGGACCAACTTTTGTCAGAATTCTCCTCTGTGACCCATTCATCTTGGATTGTCCTGCATGGCATGGCTCNTAAAGACAATCTCTTTAACAAGTGGTGTTGGGAAAACTGGTCAACCATTTGTAAAAGAATGTAACTAGAACACTTTCTAACACCATACAAAAAAATAAACTAAAAATGGATTAAAGATTTAAACGTAAGAGCAGAAATTATAAAACTCCTAGAGGAGAACATAGGCAAAACACTCTCCGACATAAATCACAGCAGGATCCTCTATGACCCACCTCCCAGAATACTGGAAATAAAAGCAAAAATAAACAAATGGGATCTAATTAAAATTAAAAGCTTCTGCACAACAAAGGAAACTATAAGCAAGGTGAAAAGACAGCCTTCTCAATGGGAGAAAATAATAGCAAATGAAGCAACTGACAAACAACTAATCTCAAAAATATACAAGCAATCTCAAAAATATACAAGCTCAATTCCAGAAAAATAAACGACCCAATCAAAAAACAGGCCAAAGAACTAAATAGACATTTCTCCAAAGAAGATATACAGATGGCTAACAAACACATGAAAAGATGCTCAACATCACTCATTATCAGAGAAATGCAAATCAAAACCACAATGAGGTACCATTTCACACCAGTCAGAATGGCTGCGATCCAAAAGTCTACAAGCAATAATTGCTGTAGAGGGTGTGGAGAAAAGGGAACCCTCTTACACTGTTGGTGAGAATGCAAACTAGTACAGCCACTATGGAGAACAGTGTGGAGATTCCTTCAAAAACTGGAAATAGAACTGCCTTATGACCCAGCAATCCCACTGCTGGGCATACACACTGAGGAAACCAGAATTGAAAGAGACATGTGTACCCCAATGTTCATCACAGCAGTGTTTATAATAGCCAGGACATGGAAGCAACCTAGATGTCCATCAGCAGACAAATGGATAAGAAAGCCGTGGTACATATACACCATGGAGTATTACTCAGCCATTAAAAAGAATACATTTGAATCAGCTCTAATGAGGTGGATTAAACTGGAGCCAATTATACAGAGTGAAGTAAGCCAGAAAGAAAAATACCAATACAGTATACTAACATATATATGGAATTTAGAAAGATGTAATGATAACTCTGTATGCGAGACAGCAAAAGAGACACAGATGTATAGAACAGTGTTTTGGACTCTGTGGGAGAGGGAAAGGGTGGGATGATTTGGGAGAATGGCATTGAAACATGTATAATATCATATAAGAAATGAATCGCCAGTCTGGGTTCGATGCAGGATACAGGATGCCTGGGGCTGGTGCACTGGGATGACCCAGAGAGATGGTATGGGGAGGGAGGTGGGAGGGGGGTTGCGGATGGGGAACATGTTTTACACCCGTGGTGGATTCAAGCTGATGTATGGCAAAACCAATACAGTATTGTAAAATAAAGCAAAATAAAATAAAGAATGATCTTTGAAGAGGAAAGCAGGTTTTACTAAAGCGATTTTTAAAATGCACCTAGTAAAGCTCATCGTCTTCTTGGTATTATTAAAAAAAAAGAAGTTCATTTTCTCTAAAGAATCCAGTTTCCTTGGGGCTTCTCCAATGGCTCAATGGGAGAGAGATCTACTGGCAATGCCAGAGTCACAAGATACGTGGGTTTGATCTCTGGGTTGGGAGCATCCCATGGAGGAGGAAATGGCAACCCACTCCAGTATTCTTGCTTGAAAAATCCCATGGATAGAGGAGCTTGGCATGCTACAGTCCATGGGGTCACGACTCTGTGACTGAGCACACACAGTGCACACATCCCTGCATGCAGTATTCCTTTCCCTTGCTCCTTCTGATCTCCTGAAAGCTTAGAACCTGGATTACTAAACTTGGTGGACTAGCTTGAAGAAGGGTTAGTAGCCACTGTATTAGACTTTGGGGCAATTCTTCTTTCTATAGAGCAGAGAAATTCTGGAGCACAAATTTTTGTCAACTATTTTTACTTTTTAGCATGCATTGATTTTTTACTTTAAAAAGGTTTTTTTGGTTTGTTTATATAATAAGATAAGAAAATTCAGTGATCAGCTTTATATACTCTTAGCTTATAGGAAATTTATGTACTAGCCAAAGCAAAAACATTTGTGCCCTAAGTCAAGCAAGCAGATGTAAAAACCCTTCTCTCCAAATGGACAAACAAAATTGACTTACACCCTAAAATGTGTAATCGTAGGGTGAGTTGTGCTATGCACTCAGTCAGGATATTCCAAGTATCTATCCCTCTTTTATTGTTAACATTTCCCTGTAATATGTGCAATTCGAATGTTTAAAATCCATCCACCCCCTCTCTTGCCCTTACCCACAGCATTACCCCTTAATAGAAATCAATTAGTGTATCTGATGATTAACCAGAGAGAGTGATCAATTTAGTGTTATAGAAACTATATTGGATAAATAGAGAAGATACAGTATGTTGGATTCCTGGGTGGCTGTTTTCAAGAAATTCTCAGGAGCAGTTTTGACTTTGCCATGTGTTCTGACTATGCCCAATTTTCATATGAGGTACCTCTCTTTGCAGTGTTTGGTTGTCTACAGTATATTAATTACCATGCTAATAAACCCTTGACATACTTTCACTTAATTCCCACTTTGAGATGGTCTGATTGGCATTATTAGTCCCATTTACAGTTGAAGAAAGTGATAATAGTAAATTGCTTGTCCAGGGTTCACATTGCTAGTAAACTCTTGTCCTAGGTTTACAATTGGATAGACTTTAACATATTAGAATGGTATTGGAGGTGATATTTTGTTGTAATTGTTTCCTTAAGAGGAGATAAAGAATGTTAGCTTTTATTCTGTTCAGAGTTTAATTTTGAAAGTATTTTATTTAAATACCTTAATTATTTTGAATAGAACTCTGACGTATAGCAAACATCTCCATGTCTCTCTTTTCTTTTTGTTTTTAGAGATTACATTAAACATCTGTTACCGTTTGTTTGGTAGAGGGACAGCTTTGTGAGCACTGATTCTTATACTGACATGTTAACTCTTGTTGCTCTCATGGTCTGTAGAACAGTCAAGACTTTTTGTCCCTGCAAGAAAACCAAGAGAAAAATATCACATTTTTTCTCTTCATCTCATATATAGCAGAAGTATTTGCCACAAATTTTAATTTTCTCAGAAATGATGATTGTGTTTTATCATCAGAGGATAGTGTTTGAAATACCCTGAGGGGTAGATTAAAAAAGCAAACAGCAGCTCTTCTTGCTTTATTCTATCCCAATCCCCTTTCCTAAAGAAATACAAATAGATCATTTTATCTAATTTCTTAGTAACAAGTGGAAAAAATAAACAGGCAATTCCCAATCACTGGGGCCCTCATTCAAAAGAATAGGATACTCCCAGAAGGGAATTGGTTGGAATATTTTATTCTTGTCTAGCTTGGCTAGCTGTTAGCAGAAATAATTAGTAATTTATGGCAGGACAGGAAGAGAATCTGATTCATAGATAACACTAATCAGAATAATGATCATTGGAAAATTGGGACATATCCATATTGTATTGCTCAATGTGATTTTTGAAAGTGTTCCTTAAGTTCTGTTGGAACAAACAAGGTTTATACTGTATATTCTTACACTTATTGGACATAGTGGCAGTGGTAACAGTGTGGTGGTTTTTGTAGTTGTGTTACATTATCTCTTAAAGAAAACTTCTAAGGGGCTTAATAATTCAACTTCAGAGTTTTGCTTTAGGCTAAGATTTGCCAGAGTTAGGCTTAGTTCATTGGTGACTAATTTATTTTCTAAAGTTTGAAGAGTTTTGTTCAAATCCTAGTCAATTGTTACTTCTATCATGTGGGATATATATATATATATTTTTTTTTATTTTTTCCCCTAGAAAATTAAGACACATTTTGGGAATGATTACAAACATAAAAGTAGACAGGAGAATAGGAAGATCTGTCATTTCTTATGCTTTTGTGGCTACATTGTTGAACCTTAAAGAAGAAGAAAGTGAAAAATAGTCCTTGCCAGAATGCCCTGTGTGAAAAATTTTTTTCTAAAGTAAAATTTGGTAACTATTCTAACTTTGGATATTTATATGGATTCTTACATGTAATTTTCCATCTTTTTAAAACAGTTGCTACTAACTGAAGAAGATATTTTCCATTTTTCAACATATTTATTCAAATTAATTCCTTCTGTAAGAAGATCTTTGTCTTAATAGTGGTGTGTTTTATCTGGATGATATGCAGAGTACTTTCCCAGCATCAGTTTTGGTTCAAGTTACTGAGTACTTGTTAAAGCCCCACTGTCAAGTAGGTTTTCCAGGTCAGTTGTCACCAATTTGAAACGGTTAGTTTTACCTAGTTTTCTTTCAATTTATGGCATAATTTTGAAGCTAATCATTGTTCCTTGGAGATAAGTATCTCTCATGCCAAGAATTATAAAACTATCTATAATACTTTCACCGAACACCATCATGCATTTGATATGTTTTTTTCTTTTTAATGATATTCAGAATGTGTCAAATGCAAACTATCTGTATGCCATTATCTATCTAATATAGCTTACACATTTCTCATACTCCTATAAATTCTTTACTAATATTATGCATTGGAATGAACCATAATTTTCAGAATCTTCTCTTTTTGTTGTTTTACATACTGATTATTATTATTTAAAAATATTTTTAGTCTTTTAAAATCATGTTCCCCAAAAATTTTTATGTAGAAAAACCTATCTTGATTTATTATTTCTTTTTAATATAAATTTTTAGAAGAGGAATTGTCATGTCCGACTCTTTGTGACCCCATGGACTACAGAGTCCATGGAATTCTCTAGGCTAGAATACTGGAGTGGGTAGCCTTTTCCTTCTCCAGGGGTTCTTCCCAACCCAGGGATTTAACCCAGGTCTCCCGTACTGTAAGCGGATTCTTTTCCAGCTGAGTTCCAAGGGAAGCCCAAGAATACTGGAGTGGGTAGCCTTTCCCTTCTCCAGCACATCTTCCCGACACAGGAATCAAACCGAGGTCTCTTGCACTGCAGGCAGATTCTTTATCAACTAAGCTGTCAGGAAAGCCCATCTTGATTTATAATTTTCTTTTTAATGTAAATTGTTCGAAGAGGAATTACTGGATCACAGGGTGAAAATATTAACTTTAAGTTAGTTTCATGAAAGGTTGAACCAAGTTATGTTGCCAGTGCTTGTTTCATAAAAGAATGTGAAGTCACTCAGTCATTTCTGACTCTGTGACTGCAGGGACTCTAGCCTACCAGGCTTCTCCATCCATGGGATTTTCCAGGCAAGAGTACTGGAGTGGGTTGCCATCTCCTTCTCCAGGGGATCTTCCTGACCCAGGGATGAAACCTGGGTCTCCCGCATTACAGGGAGACACTTTACCCTCTGAGCCACCAGGGAAGCCCTGTGCTTGTCTTATACTTGCCTTATAATATAGATTACATTTAAGGAGAGTTTTGTCAATTTGAAACCCATAAAATGGTATCACCTTTAAATTTAATTTTTTTGAAATTATATTTTGTGTTGGACTTAAAAATATTTCCATCAGATATTTCTTTTTTTCCATAGGAAGTATCTATCCCATACTTTGAACATTTTCCTTTTATGATTGCAACATTTCTTCTTTTGGGCTGTGGCATGCAGGGTCTTAGTTCCCCAACTAGGGGTCGAACCCACACCACCTTTAGTGGAAGGATGGAGCCTTAACCACTGGACCACCATGTGAAGTCCCTGCAGTACTTCTTATAGACTTTATAGATACTTTTTCTGTTGTGGGTATTAAATATTTCTCTTATGTGTGAATATTTTTCCTAGAATAATCATTTAATGATGATGGTTAATAAATAATGAGCAGCAACTTACCAGGCATCATTAGAGACAAAGTCCTGAATTTAGAGTCCAACTTTTAGTGAAGTATAGACAGTGTATAAACAGATAAATCTGTGGTTTGTCATGCCATGATAAGTACTATAGACAAATAACAGAATAAAGGATCTGGAAAATGTTAGGATATGATAAAGTGGTAGTGGAAAGCCTCTCTTGACAAGAGAACTTTTAGAAAGACAGGTATAGGTAGGCCTTCTGGACCCTGGGTATGTGAGAGAGAAGTGGGTCAGACAGAGTCAACACACGAAAGAGGTAAAGTTGTATTTGATATATTTTTAGAAAGCAAGGAAGTTGGGTTTCTGAAAGGGATGTACATCCACCTGCTTTCCATCTTTTGTCTTCTCCATTGTTTGACTGTTTGCTTTTTAGTTTTGTATTATTACAAGCACACACAAAAAAAGAGGAAAAGTTAGAAGGCTAAAAATCTTTTCAGGTATTTTTGTTACATTTGGAGTGGCAGAAGTCATAAATATTCATGTATAATCTGCCATTTTTTTAAAAAATCCGCTGTTGTTATCATGATGAGGGTTTAAACATGTATTAAATTGTCAATATTCTAAAATAATAGTTATTATTTTAAACAGTTCATTTCAGTTCAGTTCAGTTGCTCAGTTGTGTCTGACCGCTTGCGACCCCATGGACTGTAGCATGCCAGGCCTCCCTGTCCATTGCCAACACCTAGAATTTACTCAAACGCATGTCCGTTGAGTTGGTGATGCCATTCAAAAATCTCATACTCTGTCATCCCCTTCTCTTCCTGCCTTCAATCTTTCCCAGCATCATCTTTTCAAATGAGTCAGTTGTTCACATTAGGTGGCCAAATTGGAGTTTCACCTTCAACATCAGTCCTTCCAATGAACACCCAGGACTGATCTCCTTTAGGATGGACTGATTGGATCTCCTTGCAGTCCAAGGGACTCTCAAGAGTCTTCTCCAACACCACAGTTCAAAGCATCAATTCTTTGGTGCTCAGCTTTCTTAATAGTTCAACTCTCATACATGACGACTGGAAAAACCATAGCTTTGACTAAATGGACCTTTGTTGACAAAGTAATGTCTCTGCTTTTTAACAGGCTGTCTAGGTTGGCCATAACATTTCTTCCAAAGAGCAAGCATCTTTTAATTTCATGGCTGCAGTCACCATCTGCAGTGATTTGGAGCCCAAAGAAATGAAGTCTGTCAATGTTTCCACGTTTCCCCATCTATTTACCATGAAGTGATGGGACCAGATGCTATGATCTTAGTTTTCTGAATGTTGAGCTTCAAGCCACCTTTTTCACTCTCCTCTTTCATTTCATCAAGAGGCTCTTTAGTTCTTCTTTAATTTCTGCCATAAGGGTGGTGTCATCTGCATATCTGAGATTATTGATATTTCTACCAGCAGTCTTGATTCCAGCTGTGCTTCATCCAGCCCAACGTGTCTCTTGATGTGTACTGCATATAAGTTAAATAAGCAGGGTGACAATATACAGTCTTGATGTTCTCCTTTTCCTATTTGTTCCATGTACAGTTCTACCTGTTGCATCTTGAGCTGCATACAGATTTCTCAGGAGGGAGGTCGGATGGTTCTAATATTCCCATCACTTTAAGAATTTCCCATAATTTGTTGTGGTCCACACAATCAAAGGCTTTGGCATAGTCAATAAAGCAGAAATAGATGTTTTTCTGGAATTTTGATGATACAACAGATGTTGGCAATTTGATCTCTGGTTCCTCTGCCTTTTCTAAATATAGCTTGAACATCTGGAAGTTCATGGTTCATGTACTGTGGAAGCCTGGCTTTGAGGATTTTGAGCATTACTTTGCTAGAGTGTGAGATGCGTGCAATTGTGTAGTAGTTTGAACATTCTTTGGCATTGCCTTTCTTTGGGATTGGAATGAAAACTGACCTTTTCCAGTAGTATGGCCACTGCTGAGTTTTCCAAATTTGCTGACATATTGAGTTCAGCACTTTCACAGCATCATCTTTTAGGATTTGAAACAGCTCAACTGGAATTCCATCACCTCCACTAGCTTTGTTCATAGTGATGCTTGTTAAGGCCCACTTGACTTCACATTCCAGGATGTCTGGCTCTAGGTGAATGATCGCACCATTGTGATTATCTTGGTCATGGAGATCTTTTTTTGTATATTTCTTCTGTATATTCTTGCCACCTCTTCTTATTCTGCTTCTGTTAGGTCCCTACCATTTCTTTCCTTTATTGCTGACTTTTATTTTCTTGGGCTCCAAAATCACTGTGGATGGTGACTGCAGCCATGAAGTTAAAAGACACTGGCTCCTTGGAGGGAAAGCTATGGAGACCTAGACAGTATTTTAAAAAGCAGAGACTTCACTGCTGAGAAAAGTCCGTATAGTCAAAGCTGTGGTTTTTCCAATAGTCATGTATGGGTGTGAGAGATGACCCATAAAGAAGGCTGAGCACTGAAGAATTGATGCTTTTGAATTGTGATGCTGGAGAAGCTTCCTGAGAGTCCTTTGGCCAGCAGGGTGATCAAACCAGTCAATCCAAAAGGAGTCAACTCTGAGTATTCATTGGATAGACTGATGCTGAAGCTGAAGCTCCAATACTTTGGGCATATGATGCAATAGGCTGGCTGATTACAGAAGACCCTGATGCTGGGAAAGATTGAAGGCAAAAGGAGAAGGAGGTGGCAGAGGATGAGATGGTTAGATAGCATCATCAACTTAATGGACATGAATCTGAGAAAACTCTGGGAGATAGTGAAGAACAGGGAAGTTTGGCATGCTACAGTCCATAGGATCACAAGGAGTGGGACATGACTTAGCAACTGAGCAACAACAACAAATACTGAGTCTCCTGAGAGGAAGAATACTGAGGTACTTGAGGTTTGTTGGTGAGTAAAGGAAGAAATTCTTTCAAAGAGGGACATTAGAGGTACTGTAATAGATTTATTATGGTTGACATAACATATTGTTATGAACTAGGTGGGTTAAAATGACAGAAATTATTCTCTCAAAGTTCTAGAAGTCAGAAGTCTGAAATTAATGTCTGCAGGCCCACTCTCCCCCTCAAGGTTCTGGTGGAGTGTCTTTCCTCCTACAGCTTTTGATGGCCCCTGACTTCCCTTGATTCTGGGAGCAAAACTTCATTTTCTTCTTTTGTCGCATGACTGTTTCTCTGTATCTCAAATTTTCTTCTCCTTTCTATAATAAGGAAACCAGTCAGTACTAAATGGTGAAAAACTGAAAGCTTTTCATTGAAAACCAGAAATAAGGATCCCTACTCTTGCCACTTTTATTCAACATAGTACTGGAAGCCCTAGACAGAGAAATAGGCAAGAAAAAGAAAGAATTGCACATTGGAAGGGAAGAAGTAAAGCTGTTAGAATTTGCAGAAGACAGGATATAATATAAAGAAAACTAAAAAAACTGTTAGAACTAGTAAACAAAGTCACTGAAGTTATAGAATATGAGATCAATATTTTATATACTAATACAATTAACAGAGAAATTAAGACAATAATTCATTTACAATTGAATCAAAAAGAATAAAATATGTAGGATAAAGTTAACCAAGGAGGTGATTGACCTTTACAATGAAAACTGTAAGAAATTAATGAAAAAAATTGAAGAAGACACAAATAAATGGAAAAATATTCTATGTTCATTGATCGGAACAATTAATATTGTTAAAAGTCCACACTACCCAAAGCTATCTATAGATTCAGTGCGATCCTTATCAAAATTCAAATGGCTTTTTTTTCACAGAAACAAACTATCCTAAAATTTGTATGGAGCCACAAAAGACCCTGAATAGCTAAAGTGGTCTTAAGAGAAAAGAAGAAAGCTGGATGCATCATACCCCTGATTTCAGCTTTTTACAATGCTATAATATTGAAACAGTATGTTATTGGTATAAAAACAGACAGATCACTGGGGCAGCATAGGGAGTCTAGAACTTAACATGTATGGCCAATTAATTTATGACAAAGGAGTCATATATATACCCTGAGGAATGGATTCTCTCTTCAGTAAATTGTGTAGTGAAAACTGGATAGCCACATGCGAAAGAGTGAAACTGCTCCACTGTCTTATATCATACAGAAAAATTAACCCCAACTGTATTAAACACTGAAATCATAAAACTTCTAGAATACAAAATGGGCAATAAGCTCCTTGACATTGAGCTTGGTGATGATTTTTAGGATCTGGCAACAAAAACAAAGGCAACACAAGCAAAAATATGCAAATAGAACTATATAAAAAGAAAACCAAACCAAGTTTAGAAATAAAACAGATTGGCTGTTGCCAGAGGCAGGGAGTGGGAAGTGGGAAAAAAATGGGTGAAGTTGGTCAAAGGGCAAAAACTTCCAGTTATTAAATAAGTGACTCCTTGGGATGTAATGTGAAGCATAATAACTATCGTTAAAAATACTATATTGCATATTTAAAAGTTCCTAACAGAACAGATCTTAAAAATTCTCATTATAGGAAAAAAAACTCTGTGGCTATGTGGTAGCCAGTATTGACTAGACTTGTTGTTGTGATCACTTTGCATTATATACAAATATTGAATCATTGTGTTGTATACAACATTAATATAACATTGTTATATGTCAGTTACTGGGCTTCCCTGGTGGCTCAGGTGGTAAAGAATCTTTCTTCAGTGCAGGAGACCTGGGTTTGATCCCTTGGTCAGGAAGATCCCCTGGAGAAGGGATTGGCTACCCATGCCAGTATTCTTACCTGGAGGATTCCAGAGACAGAGGAGTTTGGCAGGATACAGTCCATTGGATTGCAAAGAGGCAGACATGACTGTGTGAATAACATATATGTCAGTTATACATTTAAAAAGAGAGAGAGGAAACCAATCGTTGGATTTAGAGTAAATCCAAGATGCTCTCATGTCACAATTGTTAACTTAATTAAAAACTGTTTTATAAAAAATGTTAAATTGATAGGTACTAGAAATTAGGAACTTGATATATCTTCTAAGGACACAATTTAATCCATTAGAGCCTGCTCCCTAGAACTCCACAAATTTCTGCCCTTCCAAAGTACAAAATACATTTACCCTATTCTAACATCCCCAGAAACTTCAGTTCATTTCAGTATCAGCTCTGAGTCTAAAATATCATCTAAGTGTCATTAGCTAGAAAATCCCAAATGTTGTCATCTAAATTATCTAAACCAGATACAGGTGAGACTGGATATGATCCATCCTGGGGAAGAATTCTTCATTGGTACATCTGTCAAACTATAAAACAAGTCATCAGCTTCTAGAATATAGTGGTTGTACACATAGGGGATAGGCATTCCCATTTCAAAAAAGAGTAACTGGAAGTAAAAAGTGGGGACTACCAGATCGAAGCAAGTTTGAAACACAGAAGCCCAAGGTCTGTTAGCTTTTAAGGCTTGAGAATAGTCTTATCCGGCTTGATGCTCCACCCTGGGGGCCAAAAGCTCCAGCTTAGTGAGCCTCTGAAGCTGTGACTTTGGCTTGGTCTGTATCTGGGTGCATGGTTGCAGCTGCTTTGCCCCCTGTGCTCACGGTTCTGGCCCGTTCAACCTCTACATCAGTGGCTTTGTCACCCTCTTCATGATTCTGCAGACTGTACACATAGCTTGAGCTTTTGCAGCTGGGTCCGTGGTCCTAGCCTCTCAACCCATGGCTCTGTCCTCAGAATTTTCCTCCTTTTGCTTGAAGTTTATGGCATGAATATAGCTATATAGCACTATCAGCCTGCGTGTTTCTTGTTCAGTTCAGTTCAGTCGCTCAGTTGTGTCCGACTCTTTGTGACCCCATTGTGCAGTATGCCAGGCCTTCCTGTCCATCACCAACTCCCAGAGTTTACACAAACTCATGTTCATTGAGTCGGTGATGCCATCTAACCATCTCATCCTCTGTTGTCCCCTTCTCCTCCTGCCTTCAATCTTTCCCAACATCAGGGTCTTTTCAGATGAGTCAGCTCTTTGCATCAGGTGGCCAAAATATTGGAGTTTCAGCTTCAACATCAGTCCTTCCAATGAACACCCAGGACTGATTTCCTTTAGAATGGACTGGATGGGTCTTCTTGTAGTCCAAGGGACTCTCAAGGGTCTTCTCCAGCACCACAGTTCAAAAGCATCCATTCTGTGCTCAGCTTTCTTTGTAGTCCAACTCTCAAATCCATATATGACTACTGGAAAAACTATAGCCTTGACTAGATGGATCGTTGTTGACAAAGTAATGTCTCTGCTTTTAAATATGCAGACAGCAGGTTGGTCATAACTTTCCTTCCAAAGAGCAATCGTCTTTTAATTTCATGGTTGCAGTCACCATCTGCAGTGATTTTGGAGCCCAGAAAGATAAAGTCAACCACTGTTTCCTCTGTTTCCCCATCTATTTCCCATGAAGTGATGGGACCGGATGCCATGATCTTCGTTTTCTGAATGTTGAGGTTTAAGCCAACTTTTTAACTCTCCTCTTTCACTTTCATCAAATGGCTCTTTAGTTCTTTACTTTCTGGCATAAGGATGGTGTCATCTGCATATCTGAGCTTATTGATATTTCTCCCTGTAATCTTGATTCCAGCTTGTGCTTCCTTCAGCCTAGTGTTTCTCATGATGTACTCTGCATACAAGTTAAATAAGCAGGGTGACAATATATAGCCTTGACATACTCCTTTTCCTATTTGGAACCAGTTTGTTGTTCCATGTCCAGTTCTAACTGTTGCTTCCTGACCTGCATACAGGTTTTTCAAGAGAGAGGTCAGGTGCTGTGTTATTCCCATCTCTTTCAGAATTTTCCACAGTTTATTGTGATCCACACAGTCAAAGGCTTTGGCATAGTCAATAAAGCTGAAATAGCTGTTTTTCTGGAACTCTCTTGGTCTTTCGATGATCCAGCAGATGTTGGCAATTTGATATCTGGTTCCTCTGCCTTTTCTAAAACCAGCTTGAACATCTGGAAGTTCACAGATCATGTATTGCTGAAGCCTGGCTTGCAGTTTTTTGTGCATTACTTTACTAGTGTGTGAGATGAGTGCAATTATGCGGTAATTTGAGCTTTCTTTGGCATTGCCTTTCTTTGGAATTGGAATGCAAACTGACCTTTTCCCGTCCTGTGGCCACTGCTGAGTTTTCCAAATGTGCTGGCATGTTGAGTACAGCACTTTCACAGCTTCATCTTTCAGGATTTGAAATAGCTCAACTGGAATTCCATCACCTCCACTAGCTTTCTTCATAGTGATGCTTCCTAAGGCCCACTTGACTTCACATTCCAGGATGTCTGGCTCCAGATGAGTGATCACACCATTGTGATTATCTGGGTCATGAAGATCTTTTTTGTATAGTTCTTCTGTGTTCTTGCCACCTCTTATTGTCTTCTGCTTCTGTTAGGTCCCTACCATTTCTGTCCTTTATTGAGCCCATCTTTGTGTGAAATGTTCTGTTGGTATCTCTAATTTTCTTGAAGAGACCTTTAGTCTTCCCTATTCTATTATTTTCCTCTATTTCTTTGTATTGATCTCTGAGGAATGCTTTCTTATCACTCCTTGCTGTTCTTTGGAACTCTGCATTCAAATGGGTATATCTTTCCTTTACTTTTTGCTTTTCGCTTCTCTTCTTTTCACAGCTATTTATAAGACTTCCTCAGACAGCCATTTGCTCTTTTTGTTGAGTTTTCTTGTTGTTGTTGTTTTTCCTTGTAGAATCCCAGAAATCCAGTACCCTTCTCTCATTTCCTTCCATTTCTGTCTCTTTCTCTCCATCCATGTTTGCTGGTATCACATACTTAAAAACATTGTACATCTCCTGTGTAATCTGAGAGGATTAATGCCATTAAACAGGTGGTGGTTATTCAGTCACTCAGTTGTGTCCAGCTCTTTTTAACCTCATGGACTGTACCATGACAGGCTTCCCTTTCCTTCACCATCTCCTTGAGTTTGTTCAAACTCATGTCCATTTAGTCAGTGAGGCCATCCAACCATTTCATCTTCTGTTGTCTCCTTCTCCTTCTCCCTTCACTCTTTCCCAGCATAAGGGTCTTGTCCATTGAGTTGGGTCTTTTCCATTAAGCCGGCTCTTTGCATCAGGTGGACAAAGTATTGGAGCTTCAGCTTCAGCATCAGTCCTTCCAATGAGTATTCAGTGTTGATTTATTTTAGAATTGACTAGTTTGATCTCCTTGAAATCCAAAGGACTCTCAAGAGTCTTCTCCAGCACCACAGTTTGAAGGCATCAGTTCTTCAGCACTCAGCCTATTTTTGTCCAGTTCTCACATCCATCTTTGACTACTGGAAAAACCACAGCTTTGACTATATGGACATTTGTTGGCAATGTAATGTATCTGCTTTTTAATATCCTAGGTTTGTCATAGCTGTTCTTCCAAGGAGCAAGCATCTTTTAATTTTGTGGCTGCAATCACCATCTGCTGTGATTTTGGAGCCCCTCAAAATAAAGTCAGCCACTGTTTCCACTGTTTCCCTGCCTTTTTGCCATGAAGTGATGGGACCAGATGCCAGGATCTTTGTTTTTTGAATGTTGAGTTTTAAGCCAGCTGTTTTACTCTCCTCTTACCTTTATCAAGAGGCTCTTTAGTTCTTCTTGGCTTTCTGCCATAGGGTGGTATCGTCTGCATATCTGAGGTTATTGATATTTCTCCCAGCAATCTTGATTCAAGCTTGTACTTCATCCAGCCTGACATTTCACATGAAACCTGTATTTCCTAAAGCTGTAACTAGGTTCCACAAACTTGATCACTGATATTAGCAAAAATTTTTTCTCTCATAGTTATAGGAAATAAAGTCTAAAATCAACACATTGGCAGTGATGTTCTTAGAGTTGGCATTCTGTGTCTTAAAGTAGCTAAAGTCAGTTTCTGCCTCCTTCTTCACTAGTCTCAGTCCCCTTTCTTATAGGGAAACTAATCTTAGGACTTAGGGTTCACTCTGTGTCCATGGTAATCTTATCTTGGGATATCAAAGACCCTAGTTCCAAATTAAATACACAGATACCAGCAATTAGGAGATCATCTTTTTTGAGGGTGTCTCAGTTCAACCCACTGCAGGCTCCAAAGGTGAACCTCAGTGTATTTTAAATGTGAATGCAAATCATTATTATCTATATAGAAACACTCAGAATATGAAGACAAATGACCAAAGCATAAAAAGCAATTTTTATTATTAAGCCATTTTTCTTTTCTCCATCAAAATATTAACTATTTTGAGAGACATTGTTGTTAGAAAGTCCCATTCTGTTATCAGAATTTAAAATACAGCGAAACTTTTGAGAGTAGGCTTAAAATGAGAAAAGTTGTAAGAAATTAGAATTTGATGATGTTGACATCCTTACTGAATGGTGGGGTAATGTTTGTAGATGTATACATAAGGCATAAGTCTTTCCCATTAACTGTTGCAAGCTGTCTGCTCTTCCTTCTTTCCCCTTCCTCATCCTCCTTTCTTCCTTCCTTCTTCCTTCTTTTCCTTCATCATCTTTTCCTCTCCCTTTCTCCTTTCTATTCCTTTCTTTTCTTTCTACTTGGCTTGAATTAGCTTTGAGCATCTGCTTCTCAAGGCACTTTGCCTTTGAAGACTTTAATGAAGTAGAAAATAAATAGTAATTTGTTTTAAATGTGGCACAGAGTGGAGTTTCTGCCTTTCCTTTGCAGCAAATAATAAGGTGACATTGAAGTAGCAATAGGAGCAGTGCCAATCCAATCAACAAATCAGCTAAGAATTTAGCCAGGGTTATGCAAGGGGCCAGATTCTCAGGCTTTGAAGGATTTGGCCTTTATTCTTTAATGGGCTATAGTTGGTGGAGAAATTGTTGTGTCAACAGAGCAATAATAGTGACAGCAATAATGGCACTGCTATAAACATATATTCTGTTATGAATTGCACTTGAGTCGTCGTTGTCATCTTTAAACTAAATAGGCTATGGCCTGCTTACTCATTTCTCATTTGAAACTATTAATTCTTTCCTAAAAGTTTGCTTTAGACATGGATGCGACATTGTCACATTTGGGTTTTGTAAGGTGGCATGTAGAAAAGTCAGTTACCTCCGTGCTGGTGTGGAGACATCATGGGATTTTTTTGCATACCGTCATCCGTTGTATCTGTTAGAAAAGTTCGAGAAGAAGTTTGTTCCATTATGTTGTTTTTGACTGAGAGGGGGCAACAATGCCAATAGTTTGGGATCTGTGTGCTGATGAAATCCTTACAGTTGGGTTAAGTTGGCCATGAATGGGTCAGGGCCAGACATGAACATTAACTCTTTTTTTTTTTAATTTTTATTTTTACTTTGGTTTACTTTACATTACTGTATTGGTTTTGCCAAACATTGACATTAATTCACCACGAGTGTACATGCATTCCCAAACACAAAACATGTATACTATCATGTAAGAAACGAATCGCCAGTCAATGTCCGATGCAGGATGCAGGATGCTTGGGACTGGTGCAAGGAGAGGACCCAGAGGGATGAACATTAACTCTTTAAAAAAATTTTGAAATCTTAAGCTAATGGGATACACATATTAAGGGTGTCTGTTTCAGTACTGGATACAGTTGATTATGGCACTAATGCTTTATTTCCATATGTAAGATTACTTTACCTTTAGGCTGATTCTTCCATGCTTGTGTTATTTTTTTTCTCCCATTTTATATTTGGCTAAGAATTTGAATTAGTCTGTGAAACTGACTTGGTAATATTTTGAAGGATCCTGTCATGTATTGTTTTTACCGGTTGTATAGGGAAACTAAGAAATGAGGGGGCAAGGAAGTAAAGATTAAACATACATTCAATGGGAAAGACTTTGCTGCATCATGCCAGTGAAACCTACTTTTCTTTATTATAGAACACAACTAGGCTTGTTACAGCTATTGAATGTGGGGTCAGTAAGAGATGGAGAGGTGGTGTTTTGTTGTTTTTGTTCTGTTTTGACAAAGTGGATGCCTATGGGATAATTTCATCTTTCTGCTTTTCCGACATTTATAATCAGGCCATATGTTGGATTCTTCAGATTTTGGTGGGAGCAGTTTATACCATTTCTCACTCCAAATCTTTCAGTGCATTGGTTAGATGTTATTCCACTATTTTTATTTTGATTTCTTGCCCTGCAAATTTCCTTTTGGAATATCTGGAGATGGTTATGACTGCCTTACCCAATATAGTAGATTTGTAAGGGATATAATATTGTGGCTTCAGAGAGAGAGTGGTGATGACACCTGGCTTAGAAAACTTTTCTCAATCAGGCTATATTAGCTAATTATATTCTACTAATTATGTTCAGCCTAATTATAGACTTGTTCTTGGCCAAAGAGTTTCGAAAGTGAAAAGCAACTGCTTTCTAAAAGGTGAAGTAGAATGGTGGATTGGACTTGTGAATTTTCTTTTCTCCCTCTGTCCCTCCCTCCTTCCCTCCCTCCCTCCATTCCTTGCTTCCTACCTTCTGTCCTTCTCAAGTTTTTTTTTTTTAAACTACTGTAATAATTCATTCCAAATACATCGGTCAAATGTTGCCTTTTACCATCTTTAATGGAGAGGATCCTGCTACTATGCATCAGTCAATTTATTAGAGATGATTAATATGGGCTTCCCAGGTGGCGCTAGTGATAAAGAACCTCCTTGCCAATGCAGGAGACATAAGAGACATGGCCTTGATCCCTGAGTTGGGAAGAGCCCCTGGAGGAGGACATGGCAACCCACTCTAG
The DNA here is from genome assembly GCA_006410935.1 of Redunca redunca. Taxonomy (NCBI): domain Eukaryota; kingdom Metazoa; phylum Chordata; class Mammalia; order Artiodactyla; family Bovidae; genus Redunca; species Redunca redunca. Next base: position 718,424 of record SJYQ01001076.1, on the reverse strand, counting down.
TATTCTTCCCTGGAGAATCCCATGGACAGTGGAGCTTGGCAGGCCGTAGTCTGTAGGGTTGCACAGAGTTGGACATGACTGAAGTGATTGTGCACACGGCACACAGTATGGGTTCTACTGGATTTTTTAATGGCCAATAATAATGTGAATTGTAAAGTGTTTATCAGTTTTTCTCATAAGCTTTGGCTTAAAAATATTTTTCTGCGTGAATTGTGACTCAAATATTTGAATAGAGTTTTGTCGTTGATTTAGCAATAAGATTTTAAAGTATTTTTAAAGCTGCTAATTTCTCATTTTCCCATGAAACATCTATATTTGTTAATTTTGTGGTTCCTATTTACACGTGTATTCAATCACAGATAATTTTTTAGCAACAAATATATGCAGGCATATTAAAATACTAGACCTATGTATGTTTAATAATTTCGACAAAGGATTGATATTGGGTGATTATGCATAGTAGAGAATTGGTTAATGTGCTTCCGGTAACATTTGAAAAGTACCTTTCACATTTTTGTCAGACCAGAATTTCTGGTTGACAGTAATGAATTGATGAATGATCGTTTCAGTTTTACTGAGAGTGATCAGTTTGTGTGTTACTTTCATCAGATATTGTTCATTGCTCTTCAGCTGCTAAGTTATGTCTGACTCTGCAACTCCATGGACTGTAGTATGTCAGGCTTCCCTGTCCTTCACTATCTTCTGGAGTCTGCTCAAACTCATGTCCTTCAGAAGGAGTGACTTATGACAGATTAGTCTATTTATTAATGAGTTTTTATAGAAAGCAAATCTATTGAAAAGCAGTTTGGAATGTACTCAGATATCAGATAGTTCAGTCTTTGTCATGATATTTTATAGTAAACATCGGGCTGGCAGATCAGAAGATGTGATTTAGCTTTGGCCCTGCCCTCACTGATGACTCAGTGATCTTGAACAAACTTCTTGATCTCTCAGCCTTAGTTTCCTCATTTGTAAAATGAATGCATTGAAAAAGCTTACCTTTGAAGTCTTGTTTAGAAACTCGTAGCTTTATTTAAGGTGAGGGTATTTTCCTGAATCTTCCCATTCTAATGATGGTTTTGGGTTTGACATTTTGGAAGAAAGCTATCATTGTGGTCAGATTTGGTTTTGACTACTTTGAACATAGGTTGTAAATTTTTGGCTCTATTTTCTTGAAATAAGAATTTCAGGCCATGTATGACTATTTGGTTATTCCTGTGTTTTTCTTTTGGCAAGTGGGAAGCCTGGTCTGTTACAATGTGGTTGTATGATTACCATCAGTAACTTTGAAGTTAAGCAAAGTGGGTTGATTTATCTAGATAGTTTTAACATACAGTATCATAGAATGATATCATAGAATGTTATTCATTGCTGTTCAATTGCTAAGTTGTATCTGACTCTTTGTGACCCCAGGGACTGTAGCACACCAGGCTTCCCTGTCCTTCACTATCTTCTGGAGTTTTCTCAAACACATGTCCGTCAGGAGTTGGTAGTATATTTTAGAGATGATTTCATCCAACTCTTTTACTTAATAGGTAAAGAAACCTGCTCAAAGATGTTTCTTAACTTATATGCTGGGCTTATATCAGAAATAGAGCATTGATCATAATCTCATTCATTCATTCAACAAACAGATATGTGAATCTATCAAGTAGCCTTCTTTTTGAAGACCAAATTTTAAAGACATTTTTAACAATTCTTATTATGATTTTAAATAACTCTCTCTGTTGAAAAATGAAACACCGTTCTAAATTACCTAATATATTTGGCCTTCAGATCCTGTCCATTCAATCTCATCTTTCAGTTCAGTTCAGTTCATTCACTCAGTCATGTCTGACTCTTTGCGACCCCGTGAATCACAGCACTCCAGGCCTCCCTGTCCATCACCAGTTCCCGGAGTTCACTCAGACTCAACGTCCATCGAGTCAGTGATGCCATCCAGCCATCTCATCCTCTGTCGTCCCCTTCTCCTCCTGCCCCTAATCCCTCCCAGCATCAGAGTCTTTTCCAATGAGTCAACTCTTCTCATGAGGTGGCCCAAGTACTGGAGTTTCAGCTTTAGCATCATTCCTTCCAAAGAAATCCCAGGGCTCATCTCCTTCAGAATGGACTGGTTGGATCTACTTGCAGTCCAAGGGACTCTCAAGAGTCTTCTCCAACACCACACTTCAAAAGCATCAATTCTTCAGCGCTCAGCCTTCTTCACAGTCCAACTCTCACATCCATACATGACCAAAGGAAAAACCATAGCCTTGACTAGACGGACCTAGTCGGCAAAGTAATGTCTCTGCTTTTGAATATGCTATCTAGGTTGGTCATAACTTTTCTTCCAAGGAGTAAGTGTCTTTTAATTTCATGGCTGCAGTCACCATCTGCAGTGATTTTGGAGCCCCCCAAAATAAAGTCTGACACTGTTTCCACTGTTTCCCCATCTATTTCCGATGAAGTGATGGGACTGGATGCCATGATCTTCGTTTTCTGAATGTTGAGCTTTAAGCCAACTTTTTCACTCTCCTCTTGCACTTTCATCAACTTTATTCAGTCCTTATTTATTGAGCAGACATTATATACAAGGTGCCGTTTGAGATATGTATGTTCAATGGCAAGTGAAATTTCGCCTTCCTAAATTGAACTTAATGTCAGGTTTTGAAATCTCCCTACTGTCTGTCTTTTCCTCACTTTCCCAAGCCATAGTGTTAAGAGTATCATCATTATCTTCCCCAGTATGTGAGAGAGATGGGCAATGAAGAATACAAAACAGTAAGTAGTGATAAGGGCAATGAATAAAAATAAAGCGTGATTAGTGGACAATGATGACTGTGTGCTATTTTATATAGGGTGGTCAGCGAGCATCTCTCTGGTACAATGGTTTTTGAGTAGTATTCAGAGGAAATGAGTGTGTGATATCTGGGGTGAAGAGTATATCAAACACAGCAAATAACTTCAATAGCCTTATGGTAATAATGTGCTTATAATGATTTGAGGAAGGCCAGTGACAACAGATGGAGGGATTTAGGGAGAGAGGAGTATAACTTTGGGCTATGGGAGGGATTATAGAGTTTATTTGCAGTAATGTGGAAGCTTAGAAATTGTAGTCAGATGTGTGATATTTTATAATTTAGATAAGGTAAAGGTAAAATCGCTCAGCCGTGTCCAACTCTTTGTGACCCCATGGGCTGTAGCCTACCAGGCTCCTCTGTCCATGGGATTTTCCAGGCAGTAGTACTGGAGTGGATTGCCATTTCCTTCTCCAGGGGATCTTCCTGACCCAGGGATCGAACCCGGGTCTCCTGCATTGTAGACAGATGCTTAACCGTCTGAGCCACCAGGGAAGTCCTATTTTTTTAAATAATTTAACAGATATTTATTGAGTACCCACACTATGCCTGGTACTATTTTACGTGTTATGGATACTGTGGTGAACAGTTCCTGCCATCATAGAAATTACATTCTTTGTGATTGCCCTCAAGTTTTAGGGTAAAGCATCTGCCTACAATGTGGGAGACCCAGGTTCGATCCCTGGGTTGAGAAGATCCCCTGGAGAAGGAAATGGCAACCCACTCCAGAACTCTTGCCTGGAAAATCCCATGGAGTGAGAAGCCTCGTAGGCTACAGTCCACGGGGTCACAAAGAGTCGGACATGACTGAGCGACTTCACTTCTACTTTCAAGTTTTAAAGAACTGTTTTTGCTGCAGTCTTGGAAGAAGGGTGGAATCAAAGAGGCAGGGATGTTGGGATGGTCGTAGTGTGGACTAGAGAAGTAGCAGTGGAGATGTTGACAACTGTCCAGATTGCAGATCATGAGATGGAGACATTCAGTCTGTTCAGTTCAGTCGCTCAGTCGTGTCTGACTCTTTGCCACCCTATGAATCGCAGCACGCCAGGCCGCCCTGTCCATCACCAACTCCCGGAGTTCACTCAGACTCAACGTCCATCGAGTCAGTGATGCCATCCAGCCATCTCATCCTCTGTCGCCCCCTTTTCCTCCTGCCCCCAATCCCTCCCAGCATCAGAGTCTTTTCCAATGAGTCAACTCTTTGCATGAGGTGGCCAAAGTACTGGAGTTTCAGCTTTAGCATCATTCCTTCCAAAGAAATCCCAGGGAGACATTAGGAGGTTTAAATAAATAAATAAATCACAAAGGCTTTACAACCGTGCCTGGCACAAAGTTGTATTGCTAAAGACTTTGGTAAAGAAATTTTAATCAGGTGTTTTAGACTTTGTTGAAGTTAACAAAGTTAAAGACTTGGTTAAAAAAATAAAAATGAACATCAAGCCAGTAGGGTTTTGTGGTATATCAAAGAATCAAAGAGGCAGGGATGTTGGGAAATGATCGTACTGTGGGCTAGAACAGTAGCAGTGGAGATGTTGCCAGCTGTCCAGATTGTAGATCATGAGATGGAGACATTAGGAGGTTTAAATAAGTAAATAAATTGCAAAGGGTTTGGAACAGTGCCTGGCACACAGTTTTATTGCTAAAGACTTTGTTAAAGAAATTTTATAATCAGGTGTTTTAGACTTTGTTGAAGTTAACAAAATAAAGACTTTGTTAAAGAAAAAAATGAACATCAAGCCAGTAGGGTTTTGTGATATATTACATGTAGATTGTGATGGGAAAAAAGGAGAGAAACTAAAAATGATTTCAGGATTTTTTTGAGCGAAGGGAAAATTGGTAAAGGAAAATAAAAGGTTTGACATTGGACATGTTAATTTTGAGATTTCTTTTAGATATACATGTAAAGATATTAATAGGCAGCTAGATAAAGAAATCTGAGGATTAGCTATGGCAGAATTGGAGATATAATTTAAGGAGTTATACAAAGATGATATTTAAGTTTACTTATCAGTTGAACAAGTTAAAGAAGAGGTCTCATTCCCTGGAACTCCTGCAGTTTGAGATTGGGGCAGTGAAGAGCAAACAGGATGGACCGAGAAGGAGAAGAAACAAATGAAGAAAATATTTCAAAAAGGAAGAGGGGTGGATTGGGCTTGGTGATTGGCAGCAGCAGAGGCTATATGATTTTTTAATCTTCTTATATTTTCTTATAAAAACTAGTCTAAGGTAGTTAAGGGGGAGAAGTCCATAAATAACATCTTGAATAGGAAAATAGATGACAGTTATGCTTATATGATTTATGGTGCAGAATCTAGTAGAGCTGAACTATTGACAGCAACAAGATAGGCATGTCTATCACATCCATGCTTGAGTGATGGAGGGGAACAGAAAGGTGTTTAGGGTGGTTCTGGGGGCCTAGAGACCCAAATACTGCCATGCCAAAAGAAACAGTTCCCACTCAGAGTAGAGGACCTGGAAGCTAAATCTGAGGACAGCAGCTAAAGCTGGCTGAGTCTCTGAGCCTTCATTTCTTTTGGAAATACTCAGAGAAAGTACCCATCTTAAAGTCATCCATGCTAAGGAGAAAGGTAAAGCATCATACAGACACTGAAGGGGGAGAATGTTCAGATACTGGTAGGGAGGGGATCAGAGAAAGCATTTATCAGAAAGTACTCAAGAAGTCGCTGCATTGGAAAAACACTTAAAAAAAAAACAAAAATCCTTATAATAGCAACAGAAGAGGAAGCCCTAGAATCATGAAGCTGTGGAAGTTCTTCAGGCTAACTTCAACTCAGAGTAAACTGGTACATGGTTAAGAGAAAATGATTGTTGCAGAACTGAGTACAGTGATGGAAGCATTTGAACAGCAGGAAAAAGCAGAAATAGAACAACAGTTCTGAAATGAGAAAAGAACAAATAAGATATAGCTGATAGAAAAAAAACAGAAGAAAAAAAATCCCAAAATGAGGATTAAGCCTGAAGGAATAAAAGAGGGAATGCAATAGTATAGAAAGAAAAAAATAATAAAGTGTGACAAAATGAAAACTAACATAAATGAAGAAGAATTTGAGAGAAAGGAATAATTATAGAAAACAAACGGTGTGTTTGTTTTTACCTGATCCAGTATGTGTGTAGTTGGATTCCCCGAAGAGAAAGACTAAAGAGGTGAAACAGAACTGTATGAGAAATGTAACTCAACCACCGTACATGATATGAAAGAAGACTGGGGCCTATTTTGAAAATGTACATATATACCTGAAAAAATAGACACCTAACAGTCAATTATGAGACATCTTCTAGTGACTTTAAACAAAGGGTTTTTCAAAATAATATCTAGGGAATCTGTAACTCCAGTGACTCTGCTTTTCTGGTTTTCCCAGGATAGTCTATATTTATACTGTTATCCTAGTGCAGTTATTAACAGAAACCCCTTTTATTCTCGAAAGTGACCCGATTTGGAAAATAAATTGTATAGTCAATCTAAATATAAAATAAAATTAGATCCATGACAGACTTTTTAAAAAAAAACACTATATGCCAACAAAATAATGTAAGAGAATATTCAATAAAGTGTGAATCAGCACAGCTAACTGGTTTTCTATTTTAAAAGCTGCAAATGGTTCTCAGCAATCAGAAACTTAAAGATTGTTATTCTCTTGGTTGTTTATGAGAAATCTTTCACCTCAGTGAATTCCAAGAAGCAAGATTTTAAAACCAGCATTCTCTGATCAGAGTGAAACAAAATTAGAAATGAAATAGCAAAATCAAAGAAAAACACCATTCAGCTTAGAAATGAAATTGACAGAAACATACTATTTCTTTCTTCCACCAATGTAGGTTTTTGGCATTCATGTAACATTTGCAGAACGTAAAATTCATCATTTAAAATGATATAAAGTGTAGTTCAGTGTTTTTTTTTTTTAAGTATATTCACAATATTGTTGTCCTGTCACTAGTATCTAACTGGCCAGATAGTATCATCACCTGAAGCAGCCTTGTATGCATTAAGCAGTTGCTCCCTAGGTCTCTTCTCCCCCAGCACCTGACAGCTGCCAATCTACTTTCTGTTTCTGGATTTACTTATTTTGCCTATTTACCTATTTTGGACATTTCACATAAAATGAAACCATGGAATACACAGCCTCTCGTGTCTGGCTACTTAGGCATAGCATAATGGTTTCAAGGTTCTTTCATATTAAAACATGCATCATTTTATTCCTTTTATGGGTGAAGAATATTCATTTCATTGAATACAAGTATTATCCATTGTATGGATAATACTTCATTTAAAAAAATGATTAGTTGATGAAAATTTACATTGTTTTTACTTTTTTGCTATTATTAAATAATGCTCATATGCACGTTTGTGTCCAAGTTTTTGTGTAGATGTATATTTTCAGTGCCCTTGGTTGTATAATTAAGAGTGAAATTTCTGGGACATTTGGTAAGTCTATGTTTAATTAAATCTACCTTTAATTTTTTGAGAAGCTACCAAACTTTTTCCCTGTGGAAGCACAATTTTACATTTCAACCAGCAAAGTGGAAGGGTTTCAGTTTCTCCACCTCCTAACCAATACTTACTTTCTGAATTTTAATTATAGCAATGCTGGTGGATATCAGTGGTTTTGACTTGAATTTCTATAATGGCTAATGATGTTGAACATTTGGTTTTGGAGAAATAGCTACTCAAGTTCTTTGCCCATTTTTAGTTTGATTATCTTTTTGTTGCTGATTTATAAGAGTTGATTATATATCCTGGATCCTAGATCTTAGGTCTGTTGATATTTTTACAGATATTCAGTGGGTTGCTTTTTTGCTTTCTTAGTAGTATCCTTTACTTTCTTAGTAGTATCCTTTAATGCACAAAGTTTTAAGTTTAAGTATTTTTAACTTTCTTTGCTTGTGCTTATATTTTAGTGTAATATTTTTAGAAACTGTTACGTAATCCAAGGTGATAAAGATGTGTACCTGTCTTTTCCTCAAGAATTTAGTAGTTTTATCTTTTCTATTCAGGAATTTGATTGATTTGATTTTAATATTTATACATCATGTGAATTGGGGTTCCAGGTTTAGCCTTTTGCATGTGTGTTCAGTTTCCCACCATCATTTGTTGATAGAATTATTCTCTCCCTATTGAACTGACTTGTTTACTCTTGTCAAAAATCAGTTTCTTATAGATATATAAACTTATTTTGAAACACTCATTTTTATTTTACACTGGAATCTCTATCCTTATGCAAATACCACATTGTTTTGGTTATTGCAGCCCTTTGCTCAGTTTTGGAATTAGGAAGTGTAAGTCCTCTGACATTGCTTTATTTTTTGAAATTGTTTTAGCGACTCATAATCACTTACAATTCTATATGAATTTTAAGATGAGCTTGTCTGATTCTGCAAAATAAAGTCACTGGAATTTTGATAGGGATTGCATTGAATCTATAGATAAAATTTGGGATTAGTGACACTTACCATATTAAATCTTCAAATCCAGGAATATAGGATGTCCTTCCCATTTTTTAAGACTTTACAATGTTTTATAGTTAGTACTGTAAAAATTTCACACTTCTTTGGTAAAAAAGTCTTTCTAAGTATTTTACCTTTTTTAGGCTTTTGTAAATGGAATTGTTTTTTTATTTCATATTTGGATTGTTCATGCAAGTATATAGAAATACAACTGATTTTTTGTGTTAATCTCCTCTCTTATAATGTTATTGAACTTGTTTATTTAATAGTATTTTATTTATTAGACCTAATAATTTTTCACAGTTTCCCATATATAGAATCATGTCTTCTGAAAATCTGGATAGTTTTACTTTTTCATTTCTAATCTAATAATTTCTAAGAACACTTTTTATTTATTTTTCTTGCCTGATGCCCTTGCTAGAATTTCAGTATACCATTTAATAGAGTTGGAAAGAGTAGGCATTCTTGTCTTGTTCCTGATGTTAGGGGAAAGTCTTCAGTCTTTCATCAATAATATGCTTTCAGCTGTGGGATTTTCACAATGCTCTTTATCAGGTTGAAGATATTGCTTCTTCTTCTTAATTTTCTGAATATTTTTAATATGAAAGTTTGCTTGATCTTGTCACTGTTTTTCTGGGTACTAAGATAATCTTGTAGGCTTTTATTTCCTTCATTGTTTTAATGTGGTATATTAAATGGATTGACTTTTATATGTTGAACCACCTATACGTTCCTGAGAAAATTACACTTGGTCATAGGCTATAGACTTTTAAATACCCTGTTGGATTCTGCTTACTGTTGTTTTATTAAGGAATTTTGCATCCATATTCATAAGAAACATTGCTTTGTCTTTTCTTGTGTTGTCTTGGTGTGGCTTTGCATTAGTGTAATACTGGCCTTACAGAATCAGTTAGGGCATGTTTTCTCATCTATATGAGAAAGGTTGGTATTAATCCTTTTATAAACATTTGTTACAATTCACCACTAAAGTCATTTGAAAGAAAGGATTTTCTTTTGTGTGAAGTGTTTTTGATTACTGGATTCAGTCTCCTTACTTGTAATAGGTCTTTTTGGTTTTCTGTTTCTTCTTGAGTCAGTTTTGGTAGTTTGCATATTTCTAGGAATTTGTGCCTTACAACTTATCTAATTTGTTGGCATGTTGTTTTTGTTCAGTCACTAAGTCATATCTGACTCTTTGTGGCCCCATGAACTGTAGTGTGCCAGGATTTCCTGTCCTTCACTTTCTCCCAAACTTTGCAAAAATTCATGTCCATTGAGTTGGAGATGCTATCTAACCATCTCATCCTCTGCCACCCTCTTTTCCTTTACCTTCAATCTTTCCCAGCATCAGGGTCTTTTAGTGGTTCATAATATTTTTTGTATGTTCTTTTTTGTTTCTTTAAGTTCAGTAGTAAGCCCTTTACTTGTTATTGATTTTACTGATTTGACTCATCCCTTATCTCTTTTTGTTCCCTGCCTTGGTCAATGAATGTTTGTCATATTGCTGATTTTTTATAAAGAACCAACTTTGGTCCAGTTGGTTTTCTCTATTGATTTTCTGTTCTTTTCTTTATTTTCTTTTTATTGTTTTAGTTTCTTTCATTATGCTTGATTTGGGTTTAGTTTATTCTTTTTTTTCTAGTTCCTTAAGGTGAAAGGTTAGGCTTGATGTTTTCTTTTTTTAATATATATTTTTAATTTCCCTTGTGATTTCCTCTTTGACTAATTGGTTATATAGGAATATGTTGTTTGATTTTTATAAATTGGTGAATTTTCTCATTTTTTCACTATTATCTCAAATTTCATTCCCTTGTAGTTGAAGAGAATACTTTTTGTGACTTCAGTATTTTAAAATTTATTAAGACTTGTTTTATGGTTTACCAAGTATTCTATCCTGGAGATTATTTCATGTCTACTTGAGTTTAATGTGTATTCTGTTGTTGTTGGATGCTGTATTCTATAGTTTCATTTCTTATAGTTGGTGTATGTGTTGTTCAGTCTTCTATCATTTATTTTTTGGGGGGCTCCAAAATAATTGCCGATGGTGATTGCAGACATGAAATTAAGACACTCCTTGGAAGGAAAGTTAGGACCAACCTAGACAGCATATTTAAAAGCAGAGACATTACTTGGTCAACAAAGGTCCATCTTGTCAAGGCTATGGTTTTTCCAGTGGTCATGTATGGATGTGAGGGTTGGACTATAAAGATAAATGAGCGCCGAAGAATTGATGGTTTTGAACTGTGGTGTTGGAGAAGACTCTTGAGAGTCCCTTGGACTGTAAGGGGATCCAACAAATCCATCCTAAAGGAAATCAGTCCTGAATATTCATTGGAAGGACTGCTGCTGAAACTGAAACTCCAATACTTTGGCAACCTGATGTGAAGAGCTGACTCATTGGAAAAGACCCTGATGATGGGAAGGATTGAAGGCAAGAGAAGGGGACGATAGAGGATGAGATGGTTGGATGGCATCACTGACTCAATGGACATGAGTTTGTGTAAATTCTGGGAGTTGGTGATGGACAGGAATGCCTGGCGTGCTGCGGTTCATGGGGTCGCAAAGAGTCGGACATGACTGAGAGACTGAACTGAACTGATATCAATGATGAGAATTTCAGCATAATCCAACAAGCATTTGTCAACAGCTGCTGTATTCTAAGGGGCTTCCCAGATGGCGCTAGTTGTAAAGAACCCACTTGCCAGTGTAGGATATTAAGAAACTCGGGTTCAGTTCCTGGGTTGGGAAGATCCCGTGGATAAGAACATGGCAACTAACTCCAGTATTCTTGCCTGGAGAATCCCATGGACAAAGGAGCCTGGCAGGCTACAGTCCATGGGGTTGCACAGAGTTAGACACAACTGAAGCAACTTAGCACATGCTGTATTCTAAGGCATGTGCAAAGCAATAAATAGATTGCTGTTCCTTCGATGTAAGAAGATGTAGCTATCGATTAAGTGTTTATTTTCAACTGCAATAAAATGTGGCATAGAACATTTTTATTGTTTATATAATGTCTATTTGAAAGACCTGTTATATGAATTGCTTAATATATTGTACTCTATGTGAGCCTTTAATAGCACTCCAATACTTTTTAATGGTTCATATCATTATTCAGAACCATAGTTGCTGAATGGTCAAACTTTATTATTGAAATGGTACATATTCATCTTCAATTTCTAGATAATGATGTAAAAGTTGAATATATTCTGTTTCATTTAGCAGATCTAAATGAATTTGCTTTGCTTTAGATTGTAAAACACTAAAAAGCTCTTGGACCTTTTTGGTTCTAAATTTCAATTCTGAACTAAAGAGATTGGTTGGTAATGGATATTGTCAATGAGAGAAAAAAGTAAATTAACATTTAATTAGTTAAGTCTGAAAATCTTGGTTTTAGTAAAATTCAGTTGTTTCTTCTGGGCTTGTAGAAGGTTTAATATTTTAATATATATTGTTAATTTCCAGAATTTGTTTGCCCATGTAACCTATTTTATATGAGTTTGTTATTAATCAGTGGCCTTAAGGTAGAGTATATGTTTCTCAAGAACTGCTTAAGATGTTCCACTGTGATGTGAAAAGAAAATGTCATAATACCTGTTTCTCATTATTTTTTTTTAAATCTTGAAAACTAAGAAAAACAAAATCTGTATTATTATTCATCATAGAAAATGATACCTTTGCCCTCCTAGGTGCCTTTATGAAAGTCACATACCATTAGTGAGATAACCTGACCTGAATGGGAGTTCCAAAGTGATGAGTTGGTGGTGCTGCCCATGTGCCTTTGCTTGTTTTAGTATAATAGAATGTATGAGCTTGCTTTACTAGGTGATTGGATTTTGCTGCTTTGTTATTTAGTTTTGACTAAAACAACCCTTTAGTCCTTCTTAAAGGAGATCAGTCCTGGGTGTTCATTGGAAGGACTGATGTTGAAGCTGAAACTCCAATACTTTGGCCACCTGATGCAAAGAGCTGACTCATTGGAAAAGACCCTGATGATGGGAAAGATCGAGGACAGGAGAAGGGGAGGACAGAGGATGAGATGGTTGGATGGCATCACTGGCTCAATGGACATGAGTTTGTGTAAACTCTGGGAGTTGGTGATGGACAGGGAGGCAAAGAGTCGGACATGACTAAGCAACTGAAGTGAAAACAACTCTCAGATGGGAAAATGACTTTAAAAAAAGATTGTTGCCGTGAGCCATAGATTGATAATCATACGAACAAAAATCAGTGTCTATATCAAGGGCCCTTATTGGTCCTTTATGTTTAGGCTTTTCGGTAAAGAGTGATTTAGCTACAGAAAGATATGTAAAGCTATATACTGAAAAAAGGCAATTAGAATTTGATAATGAAATAGAAATTCTTTAATAAGTTTAAGCAGTTTATAAATGAGGAATTGGTAACATTCCCAGGTGGCACTAGTGGTAAAGAACCTGCCTGCCACTGCAGAAGATGTAAGAGATGCAGGTTCGATCCTTGGGTCAGGAAGATCCCCTGAAGGAGGGCGTGGCAACCCACTCCAGTATTCTTGCCTAGAGAATCCCATGGACAGGGAAGCCTGGAGGGCTATAGTCCATATGGTTGCACAGAATTGGACATGACCATGGCAAGTTGGCACACACTCTCACAAGAATAAATGAACAAGAACTGTTTTTCTTGTCTTTTTTCCTAAATATCATTAATTTGCTCACCAAGTCCACTGAGGTGATGGTGTAGTCATTCAGAGTCCCTGGCTGACAGAGGCCCTCCTGCTGTTTGCAGCACATGGCTTTAATTGTCATCCATGGCAATGATATCAGCAAGCAAATAGTGGGGGACAAAGGGTGTACGTGGAGGATTTGTTAGAGGTTTTGTGGTTCAGGTCTGAAATGGTGTGCGTCACTTCTACCTACCTGACATTCCTAAAATAAATCATACTTGGTTGAGATGTATTATTTATTTATTGCTAGATTCCATTTACTAATATTTTATATAGAATTTTAGTTTTTGTTTTCATAAAAGATTGATTCATAATTTTATCTTTGCAGATTTAAATATAAGGATATGCTTTCTTAATAAAGTATATGGGGAAATAGTCCCTCTTTTTTCATTCTCTGGAAGATTTTGTGTACGAGTTCTGTTATTTATTAACTGTTTATTAAAAGTAACCTTTTTAATAATCTGCACTTATATGTTTCTTGGTCAGAAGTTTTATTTTGTTTTTAACGTAATATAGGCTCAGTTTTTTTTTTTCTAAACACATACAAAATTTTTCAGAATTTTTATTTCATCTTCTTTCAGTTTTTTTTTCCCTAGGAGTTTTTTCATTTTACCTAAC
>SJYQ01001076.1:689444-702996 GCA_006410935.1 Redunca redunca | reverse complement strand
ATCAAATCAAGTATCCTACAAAGTTATATTTAATTTATCATATTATACTTATAGTCAGTTAATACATAAAGTATATAAATTATCTTATAGCATGAACTTCAGTGTAAATACATTTTATACAGCCTTCTGTATTGATTTATTGGTGAGCTTCACATTTTGCACAAAGATACTACAGTATTTTTACAAAGGGCATATCTGATAATTAATTATTGTATAAAATTTTAGAAACCAAAGCGTCTTAGAATGATACTGACAATTTCATAGTACTTTGGAAAAACTAAAGTAATTTAGATAGGAAAAATGTAATGTTTTCTTGGTTGGTTAGTTGTCTTTGTAATGTAAATGTTGATGATTTGTGGCCTGTTATGGAACAAGAAAAAAAAAAATTTGTTTTTTTCCACCATGAATTCATGCATGAGAAGTTCATGTGCTAATTATTTTATTTTACTTCTCTTTTTGCCTCATTTGCCCCAGACAAGGTACTGGAGAAGTAATCAACCCAGAAATATCAATGAGGTCAGATGATAGACCCCAAGAAAAACCTACTCTTTCTATCCAGAAGACCAGGAAAGCTTTCACTTGCTTTAGATAATAACCATTCTAATTCCACCAAATACCAGAGAGCAAACTGTAGCCCAACTCCAAGCCCTGCCCACAAAGGCTAGTTAAGGGGGCCTAGATTTGACCTTTTATCCATTTGTAATGAGGTTCCCTTTCTCATCCTCACTGGGGTGGTGTGTGTGTTAGTTGCTCAGTCATGTCGGTTGGTTGCTCAGTTATGTCGGACTCTTTGTGACCCCATGGACCGTAGCCTGCCAGACTCCCCTGTCCATGTGATTTACCAGGCAAGGATACTGGAGTGGGTTGCCATTTTCCTTCTCCAGGGATCTTCCTGACCCAAGGATCGAACCCAGGTCTCCTGCATTGCAAGCAGGTGCTTTACCATCTGAGCTACTAGGGAAGCCCTGTTGGGGTGGGGTCACTTTCATTTTTATATTAATTTTAGAATCAGTATGTAAATTTTAAAAGTCCAGGTTGGATTTTAATTGTGTTTTCATTGAATATGTAGATCAATTTAGGGAGTATTGCCATTTTAACTGTATTAAGTTTTCTGATTCATAGTCATGAAATGGCTTTATGTTTATCTTCTTTAATTGCTTTCAACAGTGTTTTATAGTTTTCAATATTCTTTTATTCTTTTTGACAATGTTCTAAATTGAATTGTTTTTCCTAATTTCATGTTTAGATTGTTCAGTGCTGCCATGTTTTTGCATGTTGTTCTTATACATGGTCATTAGTTCTAATAGTTGTTTAGATTTTATAAGATTTTCTATATATAAGACCATGCCATCTGCACCTAGAGATTGCATCCTCTTTTTCAATCTGGATGCTTTTCACTTCTTTTTTCTTACCTAATTTCCTAGGTAGACTTCTAATATAATATTAATAAGAGCTGCAAAATATATATATTGATTAACCATTAAGTATGATATTATCAGTGAGATTTTTATAGATGGCCTTTATTAGGTTGAGGAAATTTCATTTTTATTTGTAGTTGGTTGTTTGTTTAAAATCATGAAAAGCTGCAGGATATTATCCAATGCTACATCTCTGTTGAAAAATTATTTTTTTTCCTTTATGTAACGTGTTCCACTTGTCTCCTGCATTGCAGGAAGATTCTTTACTGCTGAGCTTCAGGGGAAGCCCCTCTTATGTATTATGTACTAATAGCCTTATCTTTTGCTACCTTTAATAATGATATATCATAATTCATACATTTTTATTCTCTAAATTCCTGAAGGAATTTGCATCTCTGCAAAAATTTCCTCTTTAGGACTGCTAAGAATTTCTACTAGTAGAGCTGATTGATTGAGTCAGATAAACCTGATCTAAGCCCTAGCTCTGGTACTTACTAACAGTGTCACCTCCAGCAATTTATTATATATGAATTTTAATTTCCCTATAAGTATATGAGGGAGTAAAACATAGAACCTATTAAGAGAGGTATTGTGAGGACCCAGTGAGATAATGAATATTGATCATGGCTAATAATAATATTATCACTGATTCAGTGGACATGAATTTGAGCAAATTCCAGGAGATGGTGGTAGGCAGAGGAGCCTGGTATGCTGTAGTCCATGGGGTCCCAAAGAGTTGGATGTGACTTAGCAACTGAACAACAAAAACAACAATGATGATGCTGTCAATAAATTTTTGCAATTTAGTTTTTATAACATTCAATATATCAGTTTTCTAGTATAGCAATTTTGATGGCTTGTCATTATCTTACAGCTGACTATTAATTAGCTTACTGCTACTGCTAAGTCACTTCAGTCGTGTCCGACTCTGTGCAACCCCATAGACAGCAGCCCACCTGGCTCTGCCGTCTTTGGGATTCTCCAGGCAAGAACACTGGACTGGGTTGTCATTTCCTTCTCCACTGCATGAAAATGAAATGTGAAAGTCAAGTCGCTCAGTTGTGTCTGACTCTTCACGACCCCATGGACTGTGGTCCACCAGGCTCCTCCATCCATGGGATTTTCTGGGCAAGAGTACTGGAGTGGGGTGCCATTGCCTTCTCCATTAATTAGCTTACTTCTCATAATTATACAGTGTGGATGCTTGTTTCAGTCTGTTTTAGAAATGTCTATTTAAGAGAAAGCGATCATGGTCCAGCCCTTCATATTCCTGGGCTTCTGCTAAAAAGTTATTGTTCTTTTATTCATTTAGAAAGTAAAAGTTATCATTCTCCAAATAAAATAATTAAAAAGAGGAAAGTAAATGGCTTGCTTCAGACTGATGAATGAAAGAAAGAAAGTAAAGTCACTCAGTTGTGTCCGACTCTTTGCGACCCCATGGACTGTATCCTACCAAGCTCCTCCATCCATGGGATTTTCCAGACAAGAGTCCTGGAGTGGATTGCCATTTCCTTCTCCAGAGGATCTTCCCAACCCAGGGATCGAACCAGGTCTCCCGCATTGTAGGCAGACACTTTGCCATCCATCTGAGCCACCAGGGAAGTCCATGATGAATGAAAGGCCATGTGAAATTCTGCTAAAGTGCAGAAGAAAACAACGCTAACACTAACTTAATGTGCAACATATGCCAACTTTTCCTATAATATTTACTTCATTGTATTTATTTTGTTCCTTTTATGTAATGAATTAAAAAATCGTTTATCCTGATAATTAACAACAGTAAAATAAATGTAGATCTCAGGAGGCTTGCCATAGGAGCATGCCACATCTAAGATTGTTTACTACAAGGAACAAGAATTTTCCTTTACTTGTTTAACTGGGCTTTTTTTTCAAATTGTCATTTGCTACTATATACACTAGCTCAGACTTCACAGTTCTTTATATCTGTAGTTTTCTCTATCAAGTATTACTATCCATGATATTTGTGCATGCCAGATCACTTCAGTTGTGTCTGACTCTTTGTTATCCCATGGACTATAGCCCGCTAGGCTTCTTTGTCCATGGGGTTCTCCAAGCAAAATTACTGGAGTGGGTTTCCATGGCCGCCTCCAGGGGATCTTTCTGACCCAGATCAAACCTGTCTTTCTGAAGTCTCCTGCATTGACAGGGGAGTTCTTTACCACTAGGGCCACCTGGGACACATCCATGATGTAGAGCACCTTTTTTTATTAAGGTAATGTGTAGTTGTATTACTGGGCTGCTATTTTGCTTGCGATACACTCATCAGTTGTCATTGATTAGGGTATCTTAACCTGCACTTTTTGCAGAACATAATAAATTACTTGGGTTGCTTTTAAGAAATCATACTAATTTTCTTCTCTGGAAATTTAAAATCAGTTCACATAGGTGGGATTTAGGCATCTGTATTTTCTTTGAAGTTTTAGAAGTCATTCTGCTACCCCAAGGAGGTTGTTAACCATCAGCTTATCCCTTCATGTTTATTTGCCTATCATTGTGTCCTATTTGTTGCTATTTTCCCCATTCTTATTATCTAAATTGAGCCTGTCAAGATTGTGTGTGGGTGGGTATGTGTGTCTATGTGCATGTTTAGATTGAAATCACTATGAAATTTTTCCTTATGAGAAAATGAGAGATATTCTGACAGATTTAAGTGACAGTTGAATGGACCACTTTCTGTTTTTAAAAGTTACAAAAGAAGCAAAAGTTTTAGCTGTAACTAAGGAACTAGATTTATCCCACATTAAGATATTTTTAAGTGAAAAGTTAAAGTGAAGCCGTTCAGTCATGTCTGACTGTTTGTGACCCCATGGACTGTAGCTACCAGGCTCCTCTGTCGGGATTTTCCAGGCGAGAGTTCTGCAGTGGGTTGCCATTTCCTTCTCCAAAGATTTTTTTGAACTTACGTCTTATTTTCCTTTATGTAGGATAAGTGATCAGAGCAAGAAAAAATTTCTTTACAGTGGAGTGTTGGTATAATAGCACAGAGGGACTGTCAAAGAAAATCATATATAGAAAAAATACAGGCATATTTGCTAAAATAAATGTAGTTCTTTAACTGAAGGCACATGATGCCCTGAATTTTAAAGAGAAAGTATCTTGCGATCTCCATTTCTCCTACAGATATGTTTGGTTCTTGTTTTTTGTTTTTTTTTTTTTCCCAGAAGTATCTCTGTATACATTTATTCAATAAATATACTGTATGTAAGTGCTTGAGGTAAAACTATTTTAGATGTTAATACATTCTTAAAGTTAATTTTCTTTTTTATCCAAAATGACTTTTGGAAAGAATTTTCCAAAGAAAGTTCTAGTTGACTCAATGTGTTAAACATCAAAGCTAGAACTTTTGCTCACATGCTCTAACAGTGGGTAGAAAGTACTCAAAAAATTAAGTTTAGCATGTTGTTTCTATTTTATTTTATTTTATGAGTCCAGTTCATTGATGGATCCCAAATTGACATGTATAAGATAACATAGGATTTTTTTGGTTAATAGTTTTGTTTTACTATTATATACTGAATCTTCTTTTTCAAGGCAATGACAAAAGACTGCCTCCTTTCTTTCTTTCTTTTTAATGTGGTGTTTGCTTTAAGATAGATCAGTTAGAAAAAAGTGCTTTTCCTTTTGAAACTGTAGTATTCAGAATTTATTTCATCCTGAAGTTGTATTTTCAAGTTAGTTATTTTCTTTATTCNGTAGTATTCAGAATTTATTTCATCCTGAAGTTGTATTTGCAAGTTAGTTATTTTCTTTATTCAGACTCAACTTGTTTATTCTTCAAATTGACTTATACTCAGCAGTTTTGTTGTTTAAACTTAAGGGATTTAGACATTTCATTGAATTTGATATAGTTAATAGATGAGTCAAAATGGTGACTGGAAAGTTAGCCCAAAAAAGGCAAAAAAGAAAATGCATTTTGGGTTTAATATTTATTGCAAACACCAATAATTTATAACTGTAGTGATTTAAGGTCTATTACATGTTTTTTGGCCCCCTCGTGGGTGCCTAACCTAAACATTTTCTGTATCAGTGTTTTGGTGATATGAAAATTAGTTCCTGGTCATCACATTCATTTTCAAACCAGAAGTTTTTATACCCTCTTCTGAAACTTTAGAACTTTCTATTCTAACCCTTGTGTTTTGTGTGCATGCTTTTGGCCAAGTTGAGTACATTTAAAAAAATCAGGCTTATTTATGTTTATTTACATATCTCAAGATATTTCCACCAGATTAGACATATAGACATATACTCATTTTTCAGTCTTTGTTTCTGAAAGCTTGTCTGAATTGATGATCTTTAACTTGGTATATTACATCCCAGATGCCAAAAGCCACTGAGTGCTAGACACATGATTAGTGCTTATAAATATTTTACTCATTTAAATGAGCAGGCAAGGAATTAGCTGATTCTTTTCTAAAGTCTCAGAACATTTTATGAAGAGAATTTCCTGATTTTTTTTTCTATGTTTAAGTACCAGAGTATTGAACTAGATACACTAGAGTTTTTGCTTATCAGACATATACATTTTCTGCTATTCAGAGTGAAAGATGGTGCAGAATTGCTACATAAACTTAAATTGTTCTGAAATTATCTTGAGTAAAGTTCTTTATTTCCCACTTGATCAACCTTAGTTTTATCTAGAGTATTGGTTCATTGTGCATTTCTCAAAGGCCTTAAGTCTCTATATGGACTGCTTTGAATTTCAGCAGTGTAACATGTCAAATGTCAGCTTAGAATATCACATGCCTGCTATATTCCATTTTTCAAAAGCATCTACTTGCTAGTATTTTATTTGAACTCTTGAGTTGTTTGTACTCTTTTATAAGGGAGAACATAATACATTTTGGAGACCAATTTTTCCCAGGGTGTAGAATTACTTTTATTGTATAAAGTTCTGCTCCAAGGAGGAGGAAATGACATTTTCTCTTCTTTTGATGTTTTCCCTTGATTAGAGATTGCTAACTTTTTGTGTAAAGAGGGGATAAGTAAAAATGAAGATATGTGAAATGTGTTATATATGTTTTTTAAAAATATTACACCTTTTTGTTAACTCAAAGATATGAAATAAATTTATAGTTTTAGTTATTTGATTGAACAAGGATCCTCATAAATTCCAGCTTATATCATATGATCAGATTTTTCCTGGACAAATAAAGATGCTTGCTGTTGCCAATAGCGTTTGGCCTAACAGCATGCTAGATACTAGTGATTGGTTTGGAACTCACAACTTGGCTTGTCCATTCTTATCCCTCCCATCAAACTTAACCTCAGCAGAGGATTGAGAAAGGTTTGGTATTGAGAACTGTTCTTATGTGCCTCTGAGTTTTCTGGGATAAGCCAGAATCTTGCATGCAAGGCTATTCTTGTGGTTTTTCCAGCCAGGCCAAAACCAAAAGGCATTGGAAACATTGAAAGAAAACTTGTTCTAATATAGATTTAAGGCTTTCCTTTATATTGTGACTGGATTTTCAGCCTGATAGTCAAAGGAATGAAGGAGAAGACTCCGTTTTGTATTGAGGATATAAATTTCAAATTTTTGCTGCAGAGAAGTCTTTGAAAAATAACTCTAAAGTTTAACAAAAAATTAATGAATAGGTTTTATTTTGTTGTTTCTTAAGACATGTAAGACCTGCCTTTTTCCATTAGTTATTTTTGGCTTACCTTCAAAAATGAAATTTAAATGTCATTTTTTTATATCACATCAGGTTAATATTTGTGACTAATGTTAATGAGACTTGAAAATTATGATTCCTGTCTATTGTTAATTAATTACAGACTTCTGCTTATTATCATTAAAACTCAAGCTGGTCTATCATAAGTACCTTTTATCTGTAATAATATCTTTCTGTATTGAATGAGGCTGGGTCTGTTTTGTTTTTATAGGGTTGAAATAAACCTTCTCTTTTAACAATGTTATTCAGGAGGTTTCTACATCTAGGAGGAATGCTGAAAGAGTGAGTTTATAGTAGTATCTAAAGAATATAATTTCTGTAACTATTCTAGTCAATGTGATGTATCAGTTATGTGATTTTTAATCTCCCATTATTGTAGTGAACTGAATTATCAGTAAGGTCTGTCTGTAATCAGTCTTTTTTAATTTTTGATAGTATTGAAGTCTTACATGTTTATTAGANCTTGATGAAAGTGAAAATGGAGAGTGAAAAAGTTGGCTTAAAACTCAACATTCAGAAAACGAAGATCATGGCATCCGGTCCCGTCACTTCATGGGAAATAGATGGGGGAACAATGGAAATGGTGACAGACTTTTATTTTCTTGGGCTCCAAAATCAATGCAGATGGTGACTGCAGCCATGAAATTAAAAGACACTTGCTCCTTGAAAGAAACTCTATGATAAATGTAGGTGGTGTATTAAAAAAGCAGAGATATCACTTTGCCTGTTGACAAATTCCATAGAGTTAAAGCTATGGGTTTTTCCAGTAGTCTTGAATGGATGTGAGAGTTGGATCATAAAGAAAGCTGTGTGTCAAATAATTGATACTTTTGAACTGTGGTGTTGGAGAAAACTCTTGAGAGTTCCTTGGACTGCAAAGAGATCCACCCAGTCAATCCTAAAGGAAATCAACCCTGAATATTCATTGGAAGAACTGATGCTGAAGCTTGAAGCTCTGATACTTTGGCCACCCGATGTGAAGAGCCAACTCATTAGAAAAGACCCTGATTCTGTGAAAGATTGAAGGCAGGAGGAGAGGAGGACAACAAGGATGAGTTGGTTGGATGGACATGAGTTTGAGCAAACTCCAGGAGATGGTGAAGGACAGGAAGCCTGGCATGCTGCAGTCCATGGGGTCACAAAGAGTCGGACCCGAGTGAGCAACTGAACAACAATCAAGAATAAATTAAAATTATTAGGAAGTAAATGATTTGCCCTATTGTCTTCAAAGTATCTTATTTCTTTGCCAAGGAAACATACATACAATACAAAATTTAAAAGATATGAAAGTATGCATGTGTGTGTGTGTGCTAAATTACCTCATTTGGTCCAAATCTTTTTATGACCCTATGGACTGTAGCTGCCTGACTCCTCTGTCCATGGGTTTCTCCAGACAAGAGTACTGGAGTGGATTTCCATATCCTCCTCCAGTAGATTTTCCTAATCCAGTGATTGAACCCGTATCTCTATGTCTTCTGCATTGGCAGGTGGATTCTTTACCACTAGCGCCAGCTGGGAAGCCCAGAAATATGCATAGTAAAAATTAAATTTTGCTCCCATTGCTGTCAGAGTATCAATTCCCGTCTATTCTTTAGGGTTTATTGCTTCCAGAAGTGAGATAATTTGCTAAAGATTGTCATGTCTCTGATTTGCAATAAGTTGATTGTCAAACTGTTTTATAGCAGTGAGAAAGGAATTCCATTTGAGGAATAAAACTTATAGAGCCTGATTTTATCCATATGGTTAGAAGCACCAAGTTCAAAAGTTATCCTGTTTTGGTAGTTTAGCAGAATATTCATGTAACCAAGTTTCTTGGTAGTTAATTCATTGTAACAACCTAATTTGGGTGCCAGCAAGGTCTTCTCTTGTGGCTCAGCTGGTAAAGAATCCTCCTGCAATGCAGGAGACCTGGGTTTGATCTCTGGATGGGGAAGACCCCCTGGAGAAGGGAAAGGCTTCCCACTCCAGTATTCTGCCCTGGAGAATTCCATGACTGTATAGTCCATGGGATCGCAAAGAATCAGACATGACTAAGTAACTTTCGATAAATTGATAATCAGTAAATCACTACTTTGTATTTTAATGGTGAAATACTTCCATACTAGTTAGTATATTACTAACTAGTGTCTAGTTAGTATATTACTAACTAGTGTCTAGTTAGTATATTACTAACTAGTGTCTAGTTAGTATATTACTAACAAAGTGTCTCCTCTGAGACACTTTTATGACTTTGTCCCTTCCCTGAGGCTTCCTCCTAATCCCTCACAGTCAAGCTGGAGATCAGCACTGCAGGGACCTCTGACACCTGCTCCAGTGCTGGGGATGACACTTCTGACTTTTTGGTGCCCAATTTTATGGATTTTAAATAGTTTACACATCTCCCCGTGCAATGTCATTTCTGTTATATATGGTTTTGGTATTGAAACTCCAATACATCAGCCACCTGATGTGAAGAACCGACTCAATGGAAAAGACTGTGATGCTGGAAAATAATGAAGGTAGGAGGAGAAGGGGATGATCAGAGGATGAGATGGTTGGATGGCATTACTGACTCGATGGATATGAGTTTGAACAAGCTCCAGGAGTTTGGTGATGGACAGGGAAGGCTGGTGTGTTGCAGTCCATGGGTGTCACAAAGAATCAGACACAACTGAGCGACTGAACTGAACTGAATATATGGTTAACACTTAACTGGAAAAGAACCAGGTTAAAGTACCTTCAATTGTCATCTAAGTTTACAATGTGCTTCTCTTTGTGATCAAAAAGAAGACATAAAGGAAAATTTCATCTCTGTCAGTGTGAAAGTGAAAGTGAAGTCACTCAGTCGTGTCTGACTCTTTTAGCTTATTAGGCTTCTCTGTCCATGGGATTTTCCTGGCAAGAGTACTGGAGTGGGCTGCCATTTCCTTCTCCAAGATACACTTTGTCAGGGTATCTTCTGATAAATTGATTTAGATGGAACCTCTAATCTCACTCAACTTTTCAATGTGAATAAAAGTTCTTTTCTAATTTTTGAGATCAATGTTTAGTAAATGGACGTCTATTAATTTAGAGGGAAATTATTTTAACTATCTTAAATCTGGTAATTTAAAAAATATTGTTGATACAATTTCAATCCAAATAGCTTGAGTTTGCTTTTCATGCAAATAAAGAGTTTAGTTTTCAAAAATCAGCAGAAGGCTCAACAATTCTCTTTTGAAAGTTTATCAATATAAAGAATTAAGTTAGCAGTCAGAATTTCACAGAATTCCTTTATTACTGGCAGAGACGAAGCTCTATTACTCTTCCTATTTATTAGATAACACATCTGAGACATGGAGAAGCACAGTGCCCTGATCAAACACGTACAACCAGAGAAGGAGTTGTGGATATAGTCAGATCATTCAAAGCTTGATCCAGAACTCTATTTAGCAAGTTATGCTGCCTTCTTGGAAGGGTAATGATTGTGTATTTAAGTCAGATATTCCTGACATGTACAAGGGTTTCTTTTTTTTCATGGTTTCTGATATTTCAGAAAATAGAATGTTATGTCTTTAGTGTTTAATAACTAGGTGCTTCACTGAATCCTGTGAAAGATTCTGGAGAGATTTTAGTCAGAGTTCTTTTTTTTTTTTTTCCTTTCATTCCTTCCTTTCTTTCTTCTTTTCTTTAACTGAAACTGTAGCTCTTATGCAAGTCACAAGAAATAATATTGTGGCATCTGAGGGAGAGGCATGTCCATATGGCAGCTTTTCAGAAGTTTAAAGTATCTGGAAGGCAGACATACAGCGTCTCTCTGCTGAACTTAATTTTAGAAACTTCTTAATTTTAATGTGTTGTCCATGGCACAAAAGAAATTTTCACTGGGAGACTTTTGTGGTGTTTGAGGTAACAACTCTGATGTTACTAGAATCCCTTAACAACAGGGCCAACAGGAATGATTTCTTCTGTCCTAAAGATTTTTTTTTTTTTTGGCTTTCACAGCCCACAGAGCATTTTATAGCATGGCTAGACTGTATTGAATTTCCATGTTTAGATCTACACCCATAATTTAACATTTTTCTTTTTGAATTAGTATAGTGCCACTGCACAGCACTTCAAATGGTAGAAAAATTTAGGATCTCTGCAATTCCAAATGCTTGAGATCTGTGACAAGATAAATTTTCACCAGCTTCTCCATGACCTTGACACTGCTGTTTGTTTAAGTTAAGGAAAAGGAAGGGTGAGGTCATTTGTTTTTTAATCTATTTATCCATTATTTTAGGAATTGGTTTTTGTCCTGCTTTCTAAAAATAAATATGACCAAATCCATTACTGTAACTCCTCAGACATCTGGAGTTTA
Source organism: Redunca redunca (assembly GCA_006410935.1). Classification (NCBI taxonomy): domain Eukaryota; kingdom Metazoa; phylum Chordata; class Mammalia; order Artiodactyla; family Bovidae; genus Redunca; species Redunca redunca. The sequence goes on along the minus strand of SJYQ01001076.1, from coordinate 691,567 downwards.
CACTCTTGAGAAGCATGCACCTTCATTTTCTCCAAGGGTTGAACTTAAAGATTCTAGATGTTGCTTAACTTCTGCCTGCCTGGGTAGTTAGGCCATGAACCTGAGCTCGGATTTAGATCCAGGTTTTTTAAGTAAACCCAAGCCTTAAGTTCAGATACAAGTTTTTCTTTAAGAGAGTTATATTCCCTAGTCCTTTTTACCTTGTATGTTTAAATCACTTACCAGTGATACATTTTGATCACATTAATTCTTTTTGTATTCCAACAAAATTTTCTAAAATGTCTAAATATTATTTTCAGAGATAACCTAATGTTTCTCTTCTAATGCTACTACATCTGTACATCAGTTGAATTACTAACTCACTGAGGTCTTAAAATATGTGTGTCTGTATCAGTTGCTCTTCCCAAACTACAAGCCAGCAAAGCTATAGATTGACATTTTAGATCCCAACACTAGCAAAAGATATCGATTAGCCAAGAGTCATTGAACTTTAAGACATGTTAGTGAGCTGCCTTCATTTGGACACTATAGATTAATTTTCATAATCTTATCTTGTCAGTCTAATAGAGTATAAAATGGAGAATGTAAGTGTTATAGAAGATCTTCATGCTAATAGACAATAAGTCCAGATGAAGTTCAGGCAGATGTTTATTGGCAGATATACTTGTACCATATCTATGGCACTTTTCTGTGAGACCATGAAAATCATTCAACTGTTCTTTTTAGGATTAACCCCTTCATTATCAGAGAGGATAATTTCATGACTCTTAATTATACTGAATAAAAAGTGGTATATGCATGGTGCATTTATGTGTGTGTGTGTGTGTGTGTGTGTTTAGCTAACAAAAATCGGTGCTACATATTTCATTCTCACAAATTGTCGATTGATGAAGAATTTGTTTTATATCATTTGACTGTTTTTTGTACTTTGAAACATTGAAGAAAATGAAAGTAGGTCATATTATAGAAACTTTCTTGTTTGAGTAAAAAATAAAATGCATTTCCATGGTTCTATGTGATTGCCTTTGTCTGGAAGTCTGGTGCTGTTATAGCATCTGGTTGGATTCCCTGTTTCGTATGATCTACAGTGGCCTTTTTTCTAGTTTTACAATTCATCAGCCTTTATTCCTATGATAAAACTTTGTACATTTTTCTTTGTTGGAAATGTTCTTCCCTCAGATTCAAAATAAAACTGAGTTTTTTTCTTCCTCATTTGTGACTTCCTAAGAGAGCTCTTGACTTCCCCCTCTGAAAAGTTTCTCCCCCATTATTCTGTTCCTTTTGCCCTTTTCAATTTTCTTTACAGCATGTAACACCATCAGAAATGTTTTTTATTGTCAACCTTGCAATCTTCTTTGTCTTCCCCACTTTCCTTATCTACAGTGTGAATTGAGGAGAGTCAGGCTCTTATCTCTCTTGTTGGGTTTGCATCCCCAGTGCCTAGAACAATGTTTGGAAATAAAGCATGCATTCAGTAAATATTATTTGAATAAATGAAGCTTTAATAAATAATTGTTGTTGTTCAGTTGCTAGTTTAGTTCAGTTCAGTTGCTCAGTGGTGTCTGACTCTTTGTGACGCCATGAATTGCAGCACGCCAGGCCTCCCTGTCCATCACGATCTCCCGGAGTTCACTCAAACTCCCATCCATCGAGTCGGTGATGCCATCCAGCCATCTCATCCTCTGTTGTCCCCTTTTCCTCCTGCCCCTAATCTCTCCCAGCATCAGAGTCTTTTCCAGTGAGTCAACTCTTCGCATGAGGTGGCCCAAGTACTGGAGTTTCAGCTTTAGCATCTTTCCTTCCAAAGAACACCCAGGACTGATCTCCTTTAGAATGGACCGGTTGGATCTCCTTGCAGTCCAAGGGACTCTCAGGAGTCTTCTCCAACACCACAATTCAAAAGCATCAATTCTTCAGCGCTCAGCTTTCTTCACAGTCCAACTCTCACATCCATACATGACCACTGGAAAAACCATAGCCTTGACTAGACAGACCTTTGTTGGCAAAGCAATGTCTCTACTTTTGAATATACTATCTAGGTTGGTCATAACATTTCTTCCAAGGAGTAAGTGTCTTTTAATATCATGGCTGCAGTCACCATCTGCAGTGATTTTGGAGCCCCC
>SJYQ01001076.1:640518-682363 GCA_006410935.1 Redunca redunca | reverse complement strand
CATGAGAAACGCTGGGCTGGAAGAAGCACAAGCTGGAATCAAGATTTCCGGGAGAAATATCAAGAACCTCAGATATGCTGATGACACCACCCTTATGGCAGAAAGTGAAGAGGAGCTAAAAAGCCTCTTGATGAAAGTGAAAGAGGAAAGCGAAAAAGTTGGCTTAAAGCTCAACATTCAGAAAACAAAGATCATGGCATCTGGTCCCATCACTTCATGGGAAATAGATGAGGAAACAGTGGAAACAGTGTCAGACTTTATTGTTTTGGGCTCCAAAATCACTGCAGATGGTGACTGCAGCCATGAAATTGAAAGACGCTTACTCCATGGAACAAAAGTTATGACCAACCTAGATAGTATATTCAAAAGCAGAAACATTACTTTGTTGACTAAGGTCCGACTAGTCAAGGCTATGGTTTTTCCAGCGGTCATGTATGGATGTGAGAGTTAGATGGTGAAAAAAGCTCTGTGCCGAAGAATTGATGCTTGTGAACTGTGGTGTTGGAGAAGAATCTTGAGAGTCCCTTGGACTGCAAGGAGATCCAACCAGTCCATGCTGAAGGAGATCAGCCCTGGGATTTCTTTGGAAGCAATGATGCTAAAGCTGAAGCTCCAGTACTTTGGCCACCTCATGCGAATAGTTGACTCACTGGAAAAGACTCTGATGCTGGGAGGGAGGAGAAGGGGACGACAGAGGATGAGATGGCTGGATGGCATCACCGACTCGATGGACGTGACTCTGAGTGAACTCCCGGTTATGGTGATGGACAGGGAGGCCTGGCGTGCTGCAATTCATGGGGTCGCAAAGAGTCGGACATGACTGAGCGACTGAACTGAACTGAACTTGCACTGATCCCTGAGAAAAGCTTCTTATCTCTCCTTGCTTTCAAATGGGTTTATCTTTCATTTTCTCCTTTGCATTTTGCTTCTCTTCTTTTCACATCTATTTGTAAGGCTTCCTCAGACAGCCACATTGCTTTTTTGCATTTTCTTTTCTTGGGAATGGTCTTGATCCATGTCTCCTGTACAGTGTCAAGAACCTGTGTCCATAGTTCATCAAGCACTCTATCAGATCTAGCCCCTTAAATCTATTTATCACATCTACTGTATAATCATAAGGGGTTTGATTAGGTCATACCTGAATGGTCTAGTGGTTTTCCATACTTTCTTCGATTTAAGTCTAAATCAGGCATAAGGAGTTCATGATCTGAGTCATAGTCAGCTCCCGGTCTTGTTTTTGCTGACTGTTTAGAGCTTCTCCATCTTTGGCTGCAAAGAATATAATCAGTCTGATTTCAGTGTTGAGCATCTGCTGATGTTAATGTGTAAAGTCTTCTCTCGTGTTGTTGCAAGTGGGTGTTTGCTATGAACAGTGCGTTCTCTTGGCGAAACTCTGTTCGCCTTTTCCCTGCTGCATTCTGTACTCTAAGGCCAAAGTTGTCTGTTACTCCATGTGTTTCTTGGCCTCCTACTTTTGCATTAGCCATGCTGTGTGGGGCCACCCAAGATGGACGGGTCATGTTGGAAAGGTCTGACAGAATGTGGTTCACTGGAGAATGGAATGGCACAACACTTCAGTATTCTTTCCTTGAGAACCCCTTAAATAGTATGAAAATGCAAAAATATAGGACACTGAAAGATGAACTCCCCAGGTCAGTAGGTGCCCAATATCCTACTGGAGATCAGTAGAGAAATAACTCCAGAAAGAATGAAAGGATGGAGGCAAAGGAAAAACATCACCGAATTGTGGATGGGACTGGTGATAGAAGCAAGGTCTGATGCTGTAAAGAGTGATACTGCATAGGAACCTGGGATGTTAAATCCATGAAACAAGGCACATTGGAAATGGTCAAACAGGAGATGGCAAGAGTGAATGTCTGCCTTCTAGGAGTCAGCGAACTAAGATGGACTGTAATGGATGAATTTAACTCAGATGACCATTATACCTACTACTGTGGGCAGGAATCCCTTAGAAGAAATGGAGTAGCCATCATAGTCAACAAAAGAGTCTGAAATGCATTACTTGGATGCAGTCTCAGAAACGACAGAATGATCTCTGTTCATTTCCAAGGCAAACCATTCAATATCACAGTAGTCCAGGTCAATGCCCTGACCAATTAACGGTGAAGAAGCTGAAGTTGAATGGTTCTATGAGGATCTACAAGACCTTTTAGAACTAACCCCTCAAAAAGATGTCCTTTTCATTATAGGTGAGTGGAATGCACAACTAGAAAGTTCAGTATTATCAGTTTAGTTCAGTTCAGTCGCTCAGTCGTGTCCGACTCTGTGTTCAGTATTATAGGCCCACTTAAAAAAAAAAAAATCTTGTTATGGCAATACAAAGATTTTTAGTATATGGCACCTGCCTACTTTTCTACATTTTCTGCCATTCTATCTGCCTCCACTCTTAAGTCCAGTTCGTCTTCTTTATTTAATGTTCTCTGTAATAGCAATCAGCCTTACAGGCAGGCCTTGGGCATCTTTTCTATCTCTGATAAGCACCTTGCACCTTCTGTTTTCTAGAGAATGTTTCTCTTCAACAATAGAATGAACTCAGTGAGGACCTACTTTTTAAATCTTTCTGTTCCTGTTATCTACCTTCATGTCCTTTTTATAGATGGATACATTTAAGTAACTGAATGGGGCTGAGAGGCTTGAACTATATGAAAAGCTGGTCATTTGTGCAAAGCTTTTTTCCATGTTCCATAATTACAGTTTAGCCTTTACATGATTCATTATCCTATGTGCTTACTTCCTTGAAGTTTGGTAGAAAATGAGCATGTAGTTTACAAATTAATCACCAAAGGAGAAAGTACTGTTCTTTTGTCTTTCTTAATTATGATGAGGAAGTATTTTATTTCATTAATTTACCTGTCTCTCTAAAGGATATAATTTACTAAAAAATAACAACTTGATATTAAAACTGAGATTATTTGGTATCATAGCAAATATGGAAGTGAAAACAATCCTTTCCATTAAGCATAACAGTTCTGCCATAACCCAAGTCCCTCCAGAGAATGACATTTTTCTCTCTACAAAAGATGCCATGAATGTAACCCAAGAGAACTGGCCATAAATCTACCAACCTTTAAATTTTCTGAAGTCCAAAAATAGTATTATATTGTACCAAAGGTAAATAGGAGCTTTACATTATCTAGCCAGTTTAAATTTTAACTGTTTTTATAAATTATCATTATGGATTCTTTAGAAGACATAATATATAAATGAAAACCTTAAGCAGTGCTGTTAAGCAGTTCTTTTTATGTTGGTGAAACTGCAGTCAGAACTTTATTTTCCTTTACCAACTCACTGGTAATTCTGCAGCTTCAGAGTGATGACTGTTGAATTATAGGAGTAGAAGCATCATGAGACAGTTTAACATTTGCAAGAGAAAGTTAATTATTTGAAGATTTGAGACTTATCCAGAGGTTTCAAAAATATTTTTGTCTCAGTTTTTAAAAATACATGCATATTTATTTAGCCTCTTAATGCATGTTGTTTCCAACCAAGTAAGTCTATTTTCAAAACAGAGATTATTTAAGAGATTTGGCATATTTTTCTTTTCTTGGTAAATGTGCCAAAGGTCTGTTTTCTATAAGACATGTGTCTGTTTCAACTTACTATTTTGATTATGAGTAGTTTATTATCCAGATAGACCTTCAAAAATAGAATATTTGCTGGAGTTCTTATGCGTATGGTGAAGTGAATATTTTAAAATGATTCAGGATTTATAAATAGCATGTAAGATAATATCAAGAGCACATTAACTATAATGTATAATGCCTTTAAAAAAAAGGAAAGATGATAATATTCTAAGCGTCGCCAATAAGGAAGTAAGTGTGCGGAACGTCTTCCAATGCTGATTTGGCTTCCCTTAGAACAGAGTTAACATCTTTATATTTAAGTGACTGAGGTTCCAGTGTTTACACTGTCCACTTGCGTTTGTCTAGTCTCCCAAGTTTTATTACTTCTTAGGAATACTGCCTTGAGATTCTGCCATCCACACTTTGCCTTACACCTTTTCACATTAGGGGCGTGCACTTCCTAGGGGGCAGTTTTTTTCATGATTGAAACTGCTCAGAGTTTCCATCTGCTTTTACTTGACTTGTGGTCTTGAAGATCATGCTTGGCCCATGGGATATTACAGTGTGCCGAGAGGATGTGGAGTTTTGTCAGCCAGTGAAATATGTCTGGTTTTTTTTTTTCTCTTTTCTTTTTTTCTTCAGCAGCTTTCATATGTTTCTCATCCTGTGTGGTCTTTGCAAAACTGAATTTATATTTAACAGAACTGCTCACTCTCTTTATCATTTTCTATGACTTGGCCTTTTTAACAAGAAGGTGTGTAGAAGGAAAATCTGAGCCAAAAAACTGTAGTTTTGGCAATAGGAACACCTAAAACCAAAAGCTTAAAGTAGTGTTATATATGAATGTGCTTTAATATTCACAAATGTGTATTTTGTAATGCAGAAGATCATATTTCAGACATGTACATCTGTCAAAAAAATTTATCATGCCAATAGTAGATTCCAAGTTTTGTCTGTGATCCAAATAACATTTTTGCTTGTTTTTAGGCACTACTACAGTCTTCAGTTAAGCAACAAGTAGAAGCTATTGAAAAGCAGTACATTTCTGCAATTGAGAAACAAGCACACAAGTGTGAAGAGTTGTTAAATACTCAGGTAATAAAATTGCACATCCATTATATATTTATACTTTTCTTCTGACTCTCTTCCCCTGAGAGCTCTATAACTGTTTATTCACTTTCATGCCATTTACTTTCCTTGATATATTTTGGAGAAAAAAATCTGCTGATGTAAAATAAATGTTAAAATTTGGGGATTTTATGATAGACTAAAAATAGGACTAAAGGCCTAAAATATGTGAATATTCCCCAAATTAATGATAATTCTTATACTGATTTCTGGAGTATCATATTATTTATCAAATAGCAAAGCAAAAGAGATGACTGTAAATGTATTATGGCATGTGAAATATTTTGTGGTGTAAGATTTTTAAATAATATTTGAATTTAAGTACTTATTTGTGTTTGATTTACCTTTCATTGCTTATATGAATTTATTTCTATTTTGATATTTTCTCGTGATTTTTTTTGTTTCTTCTTGATTATTGTCTTAGAAAGCATTGCAGACATGGTAAGTACATTTACATGAAATAGTCAATTGAAAAGCCTGTATGTATGTGTCATAGTATAAATAATATGTGTAAGAAGTTCCCAGCTACACTTGAATAATGTGAAGCTTGATAGGTGAAAATAAAATTAACCTTATGTAAAAGACCGATTTCATATTACAGGAAGAAAATATACTAAAAGAAAATTTAGATCTAAATTTAAATGAAGATTTATAAACATGCCACTTAGTCCCCAAGATTGGGGTCAGCTTGGTTCAGTATTTTCAGAGTCATTTTAATAAGTGGTTTGGAATAGGAAATGCACAGCAAATTTTATAAATTTGATAAAAAACAATTACACTCTCTTGACTGGTAGAATACCAGGTTGTCAGAGATAAGAAGGATATGTCTGTATAAATGTACGGAAAAATCACAGAGAAGAGGAGGTTACAGAACTGTGAAACAGCATAAGGCATGTATTAGCCAGGCCAGGCCATGTTATGCCTTAAACTCCCTGACTTCAGACAGTGAAGATTTATGTCTCAGCCAGTTCTCTGTATACACTGAGGCTGCTTTGAGGGCTCAGTGTCATGATGTCCTCTTGATGGAAACTAGTATGATAAAACAGTTCAATTGTGGAATGTAACCTGTTACCTGGTAGAGTTGAAAAAAAAAACAAACAAAACTCAGTCAGATTTCCTACTTGTATTTCAGCATTCTGGACTGGAAATGGTACTTCTACTCCCAACAGTTTGGGGTCAGGGAGTGAAACCCTACTCTGAATCTGGAGTAGGCAGAGGGAAAGGGCAGAAAATCTTTGATAAGCAGCACTGGTATACCATGGTCTGCTCTTTGGGTTGCCAGATATTTCCAGCCTTCATCTCTCAGGTAAAATTTCTTAACCTGCTCATATGGGAGAAAATCTGAAGGTTCTATCCAGATATTGTTGTTGTTGTTCAGTTGCTCAGTTGTGTCTGACTCCTTGTGATCCCATGGACTGCAGCATGCCAGACTTCCTTACCTGGCCATCACTATCTCCCCGAGTTTGCTCAAACTCATGTCCGTTGAGTCGATGATGACATCCAACCATCTCATCCTCTGTCACCCACTTCTCCTCTTATTCTCAGTCTTTCCCAGCATCAGGGTTTTTCCAGCGAGGCAGATCTTCCTATCAGGTAGCCAAAGTATTGGTGCTTCAGCTTCAGCATCAATTAGTCCTTCCACTGAATATGCAGGACTGATTTCCTTTAGGATTGACTGCTTTGATCTCCTTGCTGTCCAAGGGACTCTCAAGAGAATTCTCCAGTATTATGATTTGAAAGCATCAATTCTATGGTGCTTGGCCTTCTTTATGGTCCACCTCTCACATCTGTACATGACTACTAGAAAAATTATAGCTTTGACTATATGGACCTCTGTTGGCAAAGTGATATCTCTGCTTTTTAATATGCTGTCTAGAGTGGTCATAACTTTTCTTCTAAGGATCAATCATCTTTTAATATCATGGCTGCAGTCACCATCTGCTTTGATTTTGGAGGCCAAGAAAATAAAGTTTGTCACTGTTTCCCTTAATTTCTCATCTGTTTGCCATGAAGTGATGGGACCAGATGCCATGATCTTTGTTTTTTGAATGTTGAGTTTTAAGTCACCTTTTTCACTTTCTTCTTTCACTTTCATCAAGAGGCTCTTTAGTTTCTCTTCACTTTCTGCCATTAAAGTAGTATCATCTGCATATCTGAGGTCATTGATATTTCTCCCAGCAATCTTTATTCCAACTTGTTCTTCATCCAGGCCAGCATTTTTCATGATGTACTCTGCATATAAGTTAAATAAGCAGGGAGACAGTATACAGACTTGGTGTTGTCCTTTCCCGATTTTGAACCCGTCTGTTGTTCCAAGTTCAGTTCTAACTGTTGTTGCATGACCTGCATACATGTTTCTTAGGAGGCAGGTAAGGTGATCTGATATTTCCATCTCTAAGAATTTTTCAGTTTGTTGTGATCCATACAGTCAAAGACTATAGTGTAGTCAATGAAGCAGAAGTAGATGTTTTTCTAGAATTCCCTTTTTCTATGATCCAGTGGATGTTGGCAATTTAATCTTTGGTTCCTCTGCCTTTTCTAAATCCAGCTTGTACATCTGGAAGTTCTTGGTTCATGTATTGTTGAAGCCTAGCTTGAAGTTTTTTGAGTATTATCTTGCTAGTGTGTGAAATGACAGCAATTGTATGGTAATTTGAACATTGTTTGGCATTGCCCTTCTTTGGGATTGAAATGAAAACTGACCCTTTTCCAGTCCTCTGGCCAATGCTGAGTCTTCCATATTTGTTGACATATTGAGTGCATCATTTTAATAGCATCATCTCTTAGGATTTATATTAGCTTAGCTGGAATTCCATCAGCTCCACTAGCTTTGTTTGCAGTGATGCTTCCTAAGGCACACTTGACATCACAGTCCCAGATGTCTGGCTGTTGGTAAGCGATAGTCATATGCTCAAAAGTCCAGGATATTTGAGTGATAGGTGGGAAATGATGTGCTGTAGTCTCTACATCATCAGGTCTAGATATATAGTCCCTTTTGACCTGAAGAACTAGAAACTAAAATGTATGTTGTTTACTGCCAACAGATCTGGTATATAGTAGTGAGATAAAGGGCAGGGTTTATACTGTGAATGCTCTCAAAAGGAAAGATGAATCAGAGATTCATAGCTATCATTACTATGTAGCAATTCTAAAATCTCAATGAATAAATTCAGTAAGTATCTCTGCTCTGGGGGTTGGATTTGCTTTTTAATTTACCGTGATTCATATTTCAGGGTTTAAGGCCAGGGTTTCTTGTCCATTGTTCTTTATGAATTCCTATAGGGTCTAAATTTTTAGTATTATTTTTTTTTTGGCTATACCTAATGTGAGTATTGGAGATTATATAATTTCTCACCCTGCTCCCTCTCTATAAAAATTTGGGAGTCCTGGGTCATTTAGGGTAGGAAACAGTCACAGTTCAGTATGACAGTTCTTTGGACATTTTATATGGTTACAATTGGCTCCACTTGTTAGATGCAAATCCTTAGTTACTTTAGAGACCCATGTTCTAGATTTAGTATGTTAAATATGTTCATGCTTTCCTGTCTGTCTATGTCTCTCTCATCTTCTGATTAAAGATAGCTTCCTTTATTTCTTCAAACCCAGTTTGAAGAAATCCCAGTGTTCTCTTTTCCTCAAACCATTTGGTCCTAAATGAAAGCATATACAGGACCATCACAGACTTACTGAGTCTTTTCTTGGGGATCCTTTAATCCATTGAATCTTTAACAGTGGGTTAGCCTATTCACTGTTTGCAAGAGCAGTTTAAAGAATAAACTGTCTTGGAGGCATTTATTTTTTTTTAATTAACCAAGGAGAAGAAAGACTTGTAAGCTAAAACTGTAAAACATTGTTGAAAGAAATTAAAAATAACCTAAATACGTGGCAACACACTGCATGTTCATCAGTGGAATATCATCAGAAATATTTCCATGAGAGATATTTAGTGAAGAGCACTCAAGACTACCATGGGACATTTAAAGTATCATAAGCAATTCAGTGTAATGAAATAGTACTTAATAGTGATATGATCATTAGGTAAAAGCATACAAAGTATTTAAATGGTATCTCACAGTTATTTTCCAAATCATATTTCTTGAGATGTCTTTTGAAATTTGAAGTAACTTTAATAAAAATAATACCTGAATTGTTCTTTAAGAATAATTTGGCTCAACCTTTCATGTATATATGAGTCTTTTTTTTTCTATTTTATTCAAATTTAGAATTTAAGGGAAAAGCAAGTTAACACTCATAAGAGTAGTTACAAGCATGTGCTTCAGAATCAAAGAGGCTCTATTATCCCTGGCTTTGTCACTTAGCTGTGTTACTGTGGAATGTCCTTTAACCTCTCTGTGGTTTATTTTTCTCGTCTATTAAATGTATTAGGTTGGTGCAAACATAATTGTGGTTATGGACCATGCGTTTTAATCATTATAACTAGGCTCAAGCACATCCTTATTAATCAAAATAGGAACCATTATGAGATCAACACATTTTTGCCAGTGCAAAATAAGTTGGTTTATTCCTGTAGTGTAAAAATCCATGTTTCAGGATTCGACAAACTCTTGGAAAGCATTTTCTGCCTCCTGCTGGTTCTGGAAGTATTTTCCTTGCAAAAAGTTTTCTAGATGCTTGAAGCAGTAGTAGTCAGTTGATGGGAAGTCAGGTATGGAGAAGGCAAAACTTCGAAGCCCGATTAGTTCAACTTTTGAAGTGTTGGTTGTGTAATATACAGTCCGGTGTTGTCATGGAGAATAATTTTCCCTTTCTGTTGACTAATGCCCACTGCAGCAGTTGCAGATTTGGGTGCATCTCATCGATTTGCTGCAGAGAAGCAATTGCACCCCACTCTTGCCTGGAAAATCCTATGGACAGAGGAGCCTGGTTGGCTGCAGTCCATGGGGTCGCTAAGAGTCGACACGATTGAGCGACTTCACTTTCACTTTTCACTGTCATGCATTGGAGTGGCAACCCACTCCAGTGTTCCTGCCTGGAGAATCCCAGGGACGGCGGAGCCTGGTAGGCTGCCGTCTATGGGTCGCACAGCGTCCGACACGACTGAAGCGACTTAGCAGTAGCAGCATGGATTTGTTGAGCATTTCTCAGATGTAATTGTTTCTCCGGGATTCAGAAAGCTGTGGTGGATCAGACCAGCAGCACACCACCAATCAGTGACCATGACTTTTTTTTTTTAGTACAAGTTTGACTTTGGAAAGTGCTTTGGAGCTTCTTCTCTGCCCAGCCACAAAACTGGTTATCACCAGTTGTCATATAAAATGTACTTTTTGTTGCATGTCACAGTCTGATCGAGAAATGGTTTATTGTTGTTGAATAGAATGACCTTGTATGCTACATTGTCTGACCTGAAATTGGGTGCTATTATAAGATATTAACCAGGAAAGTGACATTTGTCCCTAATTGTTGTTATTGTTTTCTCATAATTGAATTTTCAGAGTTGTTTTTTTTTTTACATATTCAAGATATAAATCTTTCTTCAGATATGTGCTCAAATACTTTATCATAGTCTATGGCTTTTCTTTTCTTCTAATGTATTTCCAAAAGCAGAAATTTTAAATGACATACAAATCCAATTCATCGTTTTTTTTCCTATGGGTAATTCTTTTGATGTTACATCTAAGAAGTCTTAACCTAACCCAAAATCAAAAATATTTTCTTCTGTATTTAATTTTAAAGGTTTTAGTTGATAATTTCAGGTTTTCAAATGATCCAGGTAATTCATTTGATTTTTGCATATGGTTCTAGATATGGACTGAAGTTTCTTCTTCTTTTTTTTCATATGGATGTCTAAGCATTACAGTTTTAATTGCTAAGAAGACTTTTCACCAGTGAATTTCCTTTGTACCTTCTTAAAAAATTAATCGTATTATGTGTGGGTTTGCTACTTAATTCTCTACCAGTTCAATTTATCTATTTGTCTGTTTCAACTCAAGTCTTGTACTATTTATTTACCATAGACACTCAATAAGTCTTGAATTCAGGTAGTGTAAATCTTCCAATATTGTGCTTATATTTCGAAGTCATTTGGGCTATTCTAGGTCATTCATTGGAGAAGGCAGTGGCACCCCACTCCAGTACTCTTGCCTGGAAAATCCCATGGACAGAGGAGCCTTGTAGGCTGCAGTCCATGGGGTTGCAAAGGACAGGACTGAGCGACTTCACTTTCACTTTTCACTTTCCTGCATTGGAGAAGGAAATGGCAACCCACTCCAATGTTCTTGCCTGGAGAATCCCAGTTACGGGTAGCCTGGTAGGCTGCTGTCTATGGGGTTGCACAGAGTCAGACACGACTGAAGTGACTTAGCAGCAGCAGCAGCAGCAGCAACGGGTCATTCATATTTCCATGTAATCTTTATAGTCAGCCTTTTGATTTCTACAACAAAGCATGCTGGGATGTTTTGAACTGTGTTTACTCACAGCCAAATACTCTTGACACCGAATATGTGGGTTTTAACATCAGAGATTTCTCCAGTTCTCTGTGTACACCAACTGGATGTCCTAAAGTGAATTTAATTCTCACACTGCCCAGAGTTTGTGCAGACTCCACTGGTTAAGGGCTCAGTTCCACAAAGCTACACCAACTTCAAATGCCAGTCCCAAGTCCTGGGCCTCCTCTATTACTGACCAACTAGGTATAAAGCAAGGGTTCCCACAAATTCCTTTTGAGGCTTTGATGGTTTGCCATTTTATTATAAATGATGCAATGTAGGGCAAGATAAGGGTGGAAGAGATGCGTAGGGCAAGATAAGGGTGAGAAGGTACTCTCTGGGTGTGTATCTCTTCCAGCAACTTGATGTGTTCACTAACCTGGAAGCTCTCTGAATCCTTTTGCTTAGGGGTTTTTATGAAGGTTTCATCACAGGGGTATGACTGATTAAATGTATGGCCATTGTTCGTTAACTCGGTCTTCAGCACCTCTCCTTTCCATCCGTGTTGAGGAAGAGGATAAGGTTGAATGTTCCAACTGTTTCTTTTATGATACGGTTTGTTACTCTGACAGGCTCCTGAAGATGATATCTTTAGACCTAACCAAGAGTCTCCTCATTAGCATAAACTCAAGTATTGTTGAAAGAGTCTTCTTGTGAATAATAAAAGATATTCCTTTCACTCTTAAATACCCTGGATTAAAAGGGTTTTAGGTCTCTGCTAGGAACTGGGGATAAAGACCTAATATATATTTCTTATTGTATCACAGATACTGATTGGATTAAGTTGATTCTATTTAGATGCAATTGACCACTTTACAGTATTCAGTCTTCTTACCTAATAATACAGTTTATTGCTCCACTTATTTGGGTCTTTTTAAAATTTTCCAGTTTAAAATTTTTCAGTGTTCAAGGCGAACACAGTTTTGGGGTCAAATTTATCCTGATATATTTTATATTTATTTAGTGCTAGTTTGACATATATTTTTAAGAATTTTAATTACCCAGTTCCTGTTGCTGGTACATAACAGTCGATACAATTCTGTAATGATGCTAAAATCCCTTACTAGCTTAAGCACCTCTTTTTGTAAAGTCTATAGGGTTTTCTGTATAGATGATCATGTTGTCTGAGAGCAGAAACATCATTTCATTTTCCATTTAATCTTGATGCCTTTTATTTATTTTTTCTTAACTTATTGAACTAACTGAACCTCTAGTAAATGTTAAAATAGAAGGATATCTTTGCCTTTTTTTGACCTGGGAAGAAAACATTCAGTTTTTCATCATTAGATACAAACTTAGCTATAGAAACCCTAAATGTATTTATTAGGTTAAGTATTTTCTTCCTACTCCCAAGTTTTTATTCTAGGAATAGATGTTGGATTTTATTGTCATTTTATCTCTGTATATGTTTATGGTATAATTTTTTTTTCATAAATCTTTGGTGACCTCTCTGATTTTATTCCAGTTATTAGTGATTTGTATCCTTTTTTTTCCTCATTAATTCTGTAGCAAAAGTGTTAGTTGCTCAGTCATGTCCAACTCTTTGTGACCCCATGGACAGTAGCCCATGAGGCTCCTCTGTCCTTGGAATTCTCCAGGCAAGAATACTAGAGTGAGTTGCAATTCCCTTCTTCAGGGGATCTTCAGACCCAGGGGTCAAACTCCTGCACTGCAGGGAGATCCTTTACCATCTGAGCCACCAGGGAAGTGATAGTTTTGTAGAAGTTTATTATTTTTTTTTATCCTTTCAAAGAGTCAGCTTATTTCATTGATTTTCTTTGTTTTTTTTTTTTCTTATTTCTGTATCACTGATTTCTACTCTGACCTTTATTATTTTATTTCTTTAGCTTAATTTTAATTTGAGATTTAATTTCTACTTATTCTAGTGTCTTGAAGTAGACACTTAGGTCATTGATTGAAGTCTTGCTTTATAAATAACCTATTTAGTAGTGTAAATTTCTTTTTAGGTACTACTTTAGATATGTGTTTCACAGTTTCAAATGTCATATTTTCATTTTCAGTGAGAAAAAATACTTTTAAATTTTTTTATTGATTTCTTTTTTAACCTTGGATTATTTAGAAATGTGTTATTTCGTTTTTAAGTATTCTATGGTTTTCCAAATGTACTACTTTTACTGATTTCTGATCTCATTGTAATATAGGCAGAGAATATACTTCATATGATTTAACTACTTTTTTTAGATTTCTCTGTCTGCTTGAAAAGAGTGTTCATTCTTCTGTTGGTGCAGTTTTTCTTTTATAAGTGTTAATTGGATCGAGTTTTTGTCATGTTGTTTAAGTCTTCCATGTTGTTACAGATTTCTGTTCTATTGTCTACCAGTTACTGAGAGGCAGGTGTTAAAATATCTGACTATACTTATGCATTTGACTAGTTCCCCATCTCTCTGACATACTTGTATTTGGTGCATAAATGTTTAGGATTATTATGTCTTCTTCACATAATTTTATGGCCTCTCTTAGTTTATCATTTACAAATCTTTGTTGTGCTATTTATATTGCTTTGAGGGAAGTTTGGCAAATCTTTCCCAAAAAGGATAGGTATTAATAGTAAATATTTTAGGCTTTCTGTTGCAACTGTTTAACTTTGCTGGTATAATGAGAAAGTGCCTATAAACACTGTGTAGTGAATGGGCACTTCTGTGTTTCAATAAAAATCAGGCTCCAGATTAGATTTGAAATGAGATTTGCCAGCCTCACAGATCTAGGACAGGAACTAGTATAACTTGGGGAATTTTAGTTTTCTGGGCTCTTAATTTCCTCCTGATGATAATTGTTTCTTTCTGAGATTTTCTTTATCATGAAAAGTTCTTGGACTGCTTTATTTGTTAACAACATTCTTTTTCCTACAGAGTTTGATGCAGTAAATCCAACAGGGAAAAGAAATATATGAAGCTGAACCTTATCAAGTTGGCGATACTTAGCTGTTTTCTTGTCTACAAAAGCAGCATTTTAATGTGCTTCAGTCTGTTGTAGTTTTAACAGGAAACCCGGAAAGTGTTTGTTTCCACATTATTGGGAAGTATCATTTTGGTTACTGTTTTCCAATGAGACTGCTGGAGATATTTGTTCAGATTAACTGGCTTCTTGGCCATTAATTTTGATTCTTAATAGTTTAGTTGGAGCCCAAATATATGTATTTCTAATAGACTGATCAGGTAATACTTATCAAAGAACTTAGTATTGCCTCTGTATTGCTCATCTTCAGCACTTACTATGCTTAATTCTTGCCATCTCCTGTTTGACTACTTCTAATTTGCCTTGTTTCATGGATCTAACATTCCAGGTTCGTATGCAGTTTTGCTCTTTATAGCATCAGACCTTGCTTCTATCACCAGTCACATCCACCACTGGGTATTCTTTTTGCTCTGGATCTGCCTCTTCATTCTTTCTGCAGTTATTTCTCCACTGATCACCAGTAGCATGTTGGTCACCTACCAACATGGGGAGTTCATCCTTCAATGTCCTGTCTTTTTGCTCAGATCATGAACTCCTTATTGCCAAATTCAGACTAAAATCGAAGAAAGTAGGGAAAACCACTACACCATCCAGGTATGACCTAAATCAATTGCTTATGATTATACAGTGAAAGTGAGAAAAAGATTTAAAGGACTAGATCTGATACAGTGCCTGATAAACTATGCACAGAGGTTCCTGACACTGTGCAGGAGACAGGGATCAAGACCATCCCTAAAAAAGAAAGAATGCAAAAAAGTAAAATGACTGTCAGGGAAAGCCTTACAAATAGCTGTGAAAAGAAGGGCTGCAAAAAACAAAGGAGAAAAGGAAAGCTATACCCATTTGAATGCAGAGTTCCAAAGAATTGCAAGAAGAGATAAGAAAGCCTTCCTCAGTGATCAATGCAAAGAAATAGAGGAAAACAATAGAATGGGAAAGACTAGAGATCTTTTCAAGAAAATTAGAGATACCAAGGGAACATTTCATGCAAAGATGGGCTCGATAAAGGACAGAAATGGTCTGGACCTAACAGAAGCAGAAGATACTAAGAAGAGGTGGCAGGAATACACAGAAGAACTGTACAGAAAAGATCTTCATGACGCAGATAATCCCGATGGTATGATCACTCACCTAGAGCCAGACATCCTGGAATCTGAAGTCAAGTGGGCCTTAGGAAGTATCACTACAAAGCTAGTGGAGGTTGAGCTATTTCAAATCCTGAAAGGTGATGCTGTGAAAGTGCTGCACTCAATATGCCAGCAAGTTTGGAAAACTCTGGCCACAGGATGGGAAAAGGTCAGTTTTTATTCCAGTCCCTAAGAAAGGCAATGCCAAAGAATGCTCAAACTACTGCACAGTTGCACTCATCTCACACTAGTAAAGTGAAAGAAAGTAAAAGTGAAGTTGCTCAGTCGTGTCCAACTCTTTGTGACTCCATGGACTGTAGCCTACCAAGCTTTTCCATCCATGGGATTTTCCAGGTAAGAGTACAGGAGTGGGTTACCATTTCCTTCTCCAGAGGATCTTCCCATCCCAGGGATCAAACCTGGGTGTCCTGCATTGCTGGCAAATGCTTTACCCTCTGAGCCACCAGGGAAGCCCCATGCTAGTAAAGGAATGCTCAAAATTTCCCAAGCCAGGCTTCAGCAATACGTGAACTGTGAACTTCCAGTTGTTCAAGCTGGTTTTAGAAAAGCCAGAGGAACCAGTAATCAAATTGCCAACATCTGCTGGATCATCAAAAAAGCAACAGAGTTTCAGAAAAACATGTATTTTTTCCTTTATTGACTATGTCAAAGCCTTTGACTGGATCATAGCAAACTGTGGAAAATCCTGAAGGAGATGGGAATACCAGACCACCTGACCTGCCTCTTGAGAAACCTATATGCAGGTCAGGAAGCAACAGTTAGAACTGGACATGGAACAGAAGACTGGTTCCAAATAGGAAAATGAGTACGTCAAGGCTGTATATTGTCACCCTGTTTATTTAACTTAAATGCAGAGTACATCATGAGAAATGCTGTATGAAGGCTGGATGAAGCAAAAGCTGGCATCAAGATTGGTCGGAGAAATATTAACCACAGATGACACCACCCTTATGGCAGAAAGTGAAGAAGAACTAAAGAGCCTCTTGATGAAAGTAAAAGAAGAGAGTGAACAAGTTGCCTTAAAGCTCAACATTTAGAAAATGAAGATCATGGCATCCGGTCCCATCATTTCATGGCAAACAGATGGGGAAACAATGGCTGACTTTATTTTGGGGGGCTCCAAAATCACTGCAGATGGTGACTGCAGCCATGAAATTAAAAGACACTTGCTCCTTGGAAGGTAAGTTACGACCAACCTGCTGCTGCTGCTAAGTCACTTCAGTCATGTCCGACTCTGTGACACCAGAGACGGCAGCCCACTAAGCTCCCCCGTCCCTGGGATTCTCCAGGCAAGAACACTGGAGTGGGATGCCATTTCCTTCTCCAGTTCAGGAAAGTGAAAGTGAAGTCGCTCAGTAGTGTCCGACTCTTCACGACCCCATGGACTGTAAGCATATTAAAACAGCAGACATTACTTTGCCAACAAAGGTCTATCTAGTCAAGGCTATGATTTTCCCAGGGGTCGTGTATCGATGTGAGATTTGGACTATAAAGAAAGCTGAGTGCAACAAATTGATGATTTTGAACTGTTTTTGGCGAAGACTCTTGAGAGTCCCTTGGACTGCAAGGAGACCCAACGAGTCCATCCTAAAGGAGATCAGTCCTGAGTGTTCATTGGAGGTACTGATGTTGAAGGTGAACTCCAATATTTTGGCCACCTGAGGCGAAGAGCTGACTTATTGGAGAAGATGCTCAGGCTGGGAAAGATTGAAGCCAGGAGAAGAAGGGGACAACAGAGGATGAGATGGTTGGATGGCATCTCCGACTCAAAGCACATGAATTTGAGTAATCTCCCAGAGCTGGTAATGGACAAGAAGGCCTATCATGTTGCAGTACATGGGGTCGCAAAGAGTCAGAAACGACTGAGTGACTGAACTGAACTGAACTGATGCTTAATTCTTCACCCTTTAATTTTCAGAAATTTCAGTTCAGTTCAGTTCAGTAGCTCAGTCGTGTCCGACTCTTTGCGACCCCATGAATCGCAGCACGCCAGGCCTCCCTGTTCATCACCATCTCCCGGAGTTCACTCAGACTCATGTCCATCGAGTCCGTGATGGCATCCAGCCATCTCATCCTCGGTCGTCCCCTTCTCCTCCTGCCCCCAATCCCTCCCAGCATCAGACTCTTTTCCAATGAGTCAACTCTTCTCATGAGGTGGCCAAAGTACTGGAGCTTCAGCTTTAGCATCATTCCTTCCAAAGAAATCCCAGGGTTGATCTCCTTCAGAATGGACTGATTGGATCTCCTTGCAGTCCAAGGGACTCTCAAGAGTCTTCTCCAACACCACAGTTCAGAAGCATCAATTCTTCAGCGCTCAGCTTTCTTTTTTTTTTGTTAGTGGTTATAGTTGTTTATATATTTATTTATTATTATTATTATTATTTTTTACTTTACAATATTGTATTGTTTTTGCCACACATCAACATGAATCTGCCACGGGTGTACACATGTTCCCATTCTCGAAACCCCCTCCCACCTCCTCCACCACACCATCCCTCCTGGTCATCCCAGTGCACCAGCCCCAAGCATCCTGTACCTTGCATCAAACCTAGACTGGCGATTCGTTTCTTATATGATATTATATGTGTTTCAATGCCATTCTCCCAAATCATCCCACCCTCTCCCTCTCCCACAGAGTCCAAAAGACTGTTCTATACATCTGTGTCTCTTTTGCTGTCTCACATACAGTTATCGTTACCATCTTTCTAAATTCCATATATATGCGTTAGTATACTGTATTGGTGCTTAGCTTTCTTCACAGTCCAACTCTCACATCCATACATGACCACTGGAAAAACCATAGCCTTGACTAGACAGACCTTTGTTGGCAAAGTAATGTCTCTGCTTTTCAATATGCTATCTAGGTTGATCATAACTTTCCTTCTAAGGAGTAAGCGTCTTTTAATTTCTTGACTGCAGTCACCATCTGCAGTGATTTGGGAGCCCCCCAAAATTAAGTCTAACACTGTTTCCACTGTTTCCCCATCTATTTCCCATGAAGTGATGGGACCAGATGCCATGGACACATTCTTTTCGCATAGTTCAG
Organism: Redunca redunca; assembly: GCA_006410935.1. Lineage (NCBI taxonomy): Eukaryota > Metazoa > Chordata > Mammalia > Artiodactyla > Bovidae > Redunca > Redunca redunca. Next base: position 664,035 of record SJYQ01001076.1, on the reverse strand, counting down.
TTCAGTTCAGTTGCTCAGTCATGTTTGACTCTTTCCTACCCCATGTACTATACAGTTCACAGAATTCTCCAGGCCAGAATACTGAAATGAGTAGCCTTTCCCTTCTCCAGGGATCTTCCCAACCCAGGGATTGAACCCATGTCTCCCGCATGGCAGGTAGATTCTTTACCGGCTGAGCCACAAGATTGGTGGATGGAAAATTTTATGGCCCTATCATTTTGCCTTTTCTACGCAATATCATGTAAATGGAACCTGGTAATATGTTGACTTTTGAGGCTGATTTCTTTCACTTGCTATAATACATTTCATATGCCTCTATGTTGTATATTTACCATTAGTGTATTCTTTTCCATTGCTACATAGTATTCCATTGTATGAATGTACCACAATTTGGTTCTCCATTTACCATTTACCAGTTAAAGAAAATTTGGGTCGTTTTCAGCTCTCAGTGATTATGAATAAAGCTGCTGTAAAATATTTATGTGCAATTTTGTAACAAATGTATGTTTTCATTTAAAAACTTTTAGTATCTATGTTGTTAGGTAGTATCTGCTTAACTTGATGTCAGCTATCTGTTTTTCAAAAGTGGTTGTACTGTTTGTACACTTACCAGCAATGTAAGAGTGTTTCATATTATTTTATCAGTTCTTGGCACAATGTTTGTTTAAGTTAAGCCATTCCAGTAGTTGTGTAGTGGTGGCTTATGTTTTTAAATTTATTTTTACTGGAGTATAGTTGCTGCACAGCACAGTGAATCAGTTATACATATTCTATGTTGCTATAGCCACTCTTTAAGATTCTATTCCCTTATAGGTCATTACAATGTATTGTATAGAGTTTCTTGTGCTATACAGTAGATTCTTATAAGTTATCTATTTATATATATAATAGTATGTATGCCAGTTCCAATCTCCCAACTTATGCCTTGTCCTCCTTTCCCCTTAGCAACCTTTAGTTTGTTTTCTATATCTATCTCTGTTTCTGGCCCATAAATAGGTTCATTTATACTGATTTTTAGGATTCCATATGTGGTTTTAATTTGCACTGACTTGCATTTAATATGCATATAAGTTATATTCAGTGTGCATTTGACTAATAATTTTAAGTATATATAAAACATTATAAAACAAAATTAAATTTTAATGCTTTTATATGAGTTATGGTGTTACTATTCTAATCCATTCTTAGCATGTCATCAGGATCACTTGAATCTCATTATCATAAAAGAGGCAGAAAAAGTGTGCCTTGAGATCATTTATCTGCCAGAAAAAACACATTTTATTACCTGCTAATTATTGTCCCAAATGTATATAAGTGATATGATCAGGTTGTGGCTAGCCATAAAATTGTTTTTCTCTCTTACCACATACTTCACTTTTCTTTATTCTCTCTGAGTAGTAAATTTAAGAGCGTGAATAAAGAGGTGAAATTTTAAATTGAAATCTAATCTATTACACAGAAAATAAGAAGCGTACTTCCTCTTTTTCCTGAATATATTATTTGAGAGAATAGGTAAATCATCATCAACATTTAAAACACTGTGAGTAATGTTTGGGCTTTCCAGGTGACTCAGTGGTAAAGATGGAGAAGGCAGTGGCACCCCACTCCAGTACTCTTGCCTGGAAAATCCCATGGATGGAGGAGCCTGGTGGGCTGCAGTCCACGGGGTCACTAAGAGATGGACACAACTGAGGGACTTCACTTTCACTCTTCACTGTCATGCATTAGAGAAGGAAATGGCAACCCATTCCAGTGTTCTTGCCTGGAGAATCCCAGGGATGGTGGAGCCTGGTGGGCTGCCATCTATGGGGAGCCCATATGCATAGAGTTGGACACGACTGAAGTGACTTAGCAGCAGCAGCAGTGGTAAAGAATCCACCTGCCAATGCAGGAGACACAGGAGTCTCAGATTTGATCCCTGCATCTGGAAGATGCCCTGGGGAAGAAAATAACAACCTGCTTAAGTATTCTTACCTGGGAAATCCCAGGGACAGAGGAGCCTAAAGGGCTACAGTCCATGGGGTCACAAAGAGTCAGACAGGACTGAGCATGCATGCACATACAAGAAACATTACATAAGAAGAAAGCCATGGAAAGAATAGTACTTCTCATTACTTGAGGGGAAATTTGTAGTGATCAGAAGAAGGGAGAACTTCTTAATTCCTGGTTAATTTTCTTAAGTCCTTCGTTGTATTTTGTTTTTACTTTCATTACTCTCTCTTGGTACAAAAATCACTTTTCACAGAGGACATTGGTAAAGGAGAACAGAGAAGCCCAAATCAGTGAAAAGATTGCTATTGTGCACCAATCTGCTGCTGATATGTCCATAATTGCCTGTCCAAGTGAATTGTGGTCGAGGAACTTGGTAAATGAAAGAGATGAAACATTGCCTGTAGTCTTTTGAATTTTAAAAGAATGTGCTAAATACTGTAGATCAGGGGTTCCTAACCCCTGGGCCACCGACTGGAAGTGATCGGTGGTGTGTTAGGAACCTGACCATCCAGCTGGAGGTGAATGGCAGGTGAGAGAATGAAACTTCTCCTGTGTTTAACTGCTGTTCCCTATTGCTCACATTACCGCCTGAGCTCAGGAAAACAAGCTCAGGGCTCCCACTGATTGTTCATTATGGTGGGCTGTATAATTCGTTCATTATGTATCACAGTGTAATAATAATAAAAAATAAGGTGCACAATAAATGTAATCATCTAGAAATGACCCTTCACCCTGCAGTCTGTGGAAAAATTGTCTTCCATGAAACTGGTCCCTGGTGCACAAAAGTTTGAGGGCTGCTATTCTAGACTACAAATGCAAAAGTATTTGTAGTAACTTTCAAAAGTTACTTTTTTGTAGTGACTTTCAAAAGTTACTTTTTGTAGTGACTTTCAAAAAGATTATTTCACAAACTGGTGATTGTTGAGATGTTTCCTAGCATGATTGTATAATGGATTGTTCAAGCAGATTGGTAACTTCTGGAACCAAAATTGATTTCCTAATGAAATAAAAGTCTGGCTAAACTTACCCATTTGGAGGTCAGATTTACTAGACTAGACAGGAAAATGGGATAGAACAGATTATCTCAAATTTACAAATTAAGTCTCTCACAAACTCATTGTGAACAAAAGTATGAAATACATGAGAGCAAGGGCAATAGATAAAAGTTGGCTAAATGGCCTTGCCAAATATATAAATATTTAGGTTAATATCCACTCAGAAGAATGATCTATAGTGGGATGTCGCAGTGTTGCTTAATGGGTCACCATTTCTTGAAAGAGGCATTGCAAGGAATTCAAATTTGAGTTTAAATTCAGAATGTTACTTCTAAGCTAGATTCAGACAGTCCTTATGGTGAAACAATGCTTTGCATATCCAGGTAATATAACTATATTTCATCTTACATCAAATTTGTTTCATGAGTTTTAATCATAAGGTATCAAAAATAATGATTAGCTCTGAAGTCTGAATTATTAAATTGTTTATATGATAGAGAATCCATTAATATAAAGATCTTTCTTATGTCTCCATTTTTTGTCAAAGTTGTNTTCATAAGAAATTATTTCTAATCAAAGAATTAATTTTATCCAGAGTGGATATTTAAAGAAAATATTAATATTTCTAAAGGAAAATACCCAAGATATTAGTTTACAAAAATAAAATATTTTTCAAAAAAGTTATAAATGTGAAGTGGTTTTTAAAATATCCACATTAAGGGTTGGAGTAAACAGCCTACTCATATATAAAATATTCTCATATCATATCCTTAAATTTAGCAAAAGATATTTGTGAATCTCGACAAATGAGAATATTCTAGATCAACAAAGCTAATGTCAAATGTACTCATTCCCCTGTGTATCTGGATTTCCATTCAGCAAATGCACAGTGAATCCAAATTAAATTCAGTTTCTCGAATCACAGAATCTTTGGATCAGAAATTAACTTAAGGGAAATATTCTAACTAGTCATCCAGTGCTTGAAAACCCTCTGTAAATTACTCATTAAATGATTGTCCATATTATGAGGAGGTTACTCGAGTAAAAAGAAATTTGCTACCTGAAGGAACACTTGTTTAGTCTCTGAGTTGTGTCTCTTTTATAACCCCAGGGACTGTAGCCCTGCCAGGCTACTCTCTGTTCATGAGTTTTTCCAGGCAAGAATACTACAGTGGGTTGCTATTTCCTACTCTAGTGGATCTTCCCAACACAGGGATCAAACCTGCATCTCCTGCATTAGCAGGATTGTTTAGCCACCTGGGAAGCCCATGAAGGGAACACCATTCACTCACTATCCCTTTATATTGGGTTGAAGTATATGAAATAGTTATTTTTATAGGTAAAAATGGTCTAATATAGCTGATTTCATATCAACACAATATAGGTAGATGAAACCTAATACCTTTGTATTTTCATGAGTTAAACTGTTTCTTTCTAGTTTTAATACATTGACCCTAGTTCTGTAAGGATCCAGAATAAGTCTATTCTTTCTTCATATAACAGTCTTCCAAAAAGGAAACTTATTTCAAGTACCTTCAGTTGTTCTTCATACTGTATGTCTTTATGTCCCTTCAATCCTGTATCCACTGGCCATTAAATATTTTCCTATTTGAATAGCACCTTTTAAAAGTATGATACTCAGTACTAAAGGGAATTATGTGATATAAGTTGAAAAAGAGTAGGACTTCCTTCTTCCCATTGTTTTTTTGAAAGTTAATTTCAATTACATCAGACTAAAATGACGTTCATTTTTAAAACTAGCCTTTAAAACTTAGTGTTAAATGAAAGGCTTCCCAGGTGGCTCAGTGGTAAGAATCCATCTGCTAACACAGGAGATGTGGGTTTGATCCCTGGGTTGGAAGATCCCCTAGAGAAGGAAATGGCAACCTATTCAAGTATTCTTGCCTGGGAAATCCCATGGACAGAGGAGCCTGGTGCATTACAGTCCACAGCATCACAGAGTTGGACAAGACTTACTGACCAAGCATGCACACAAATGTTAAATACATGTTGTGTGGCTGAAGTTGTTCCTAATCATCTACTAATGCTGAAGTTTAAAGTAAAAGATATTATTCCTTTTGAATTTCAATTTTGGATATAGCCCACTGCTCCAGCATTAAAAAAAAAAAAAATTACTTCATGTCACATACAAATGTGTAAAAATTTGTATAAGTAAGAAAATTCCAGCCCCTCCCCCACCCATTTCAAAAGCTGGCACGAGTCACACCTTGTCCTTGGAAATTAAGATACAAAGGAATGGGTGTAAGCTAAGCAATCTATCAAAATTCCCAGCTGCACACCTGGCCATTAGTGGATCAAGCTTTGTGTTCTCTGTTTCAGAGGTAGAAGGAGGCAGCAAGAACTTGTGACCCAGTAGAATATCTCAAAAATATCTTTCATAGATACTTAAGAGTTTTCCATTTATCCCTATCATGTTCTAACCACTGTAAGGCTTTTAACCCTTTGGTAGTATGAGCAGCCCGGAGGAGCCTCATAGGCTGCAGTCCATGGGGTTGGTAAGAGTCGGACATGACTGAGCGACTTCACTTTGACTTTTCACTTTTATGCATTGGAGAAGGAAATGGCAACCCGCTCCAGTGTTGTTGCCTAGAGAATCCCAGGGACGGGGGAGCCTGGTGGGCTGCCGTCTATGGGGTCGCACAGAGTCGGACACGACTGAAGTGACTCAGCAGCAGCTCAGCAGCAGTATGAGCAGCAATGAAAGAAGAAATAAATAGGTAAAATGAGCATTGAAGTTCATATTATACAACTATCAGATTTACTGTAAGTAGCAACCCACTCCAGTGTTCTTGCCTTAAGAATCCCAGGGACGGGGGAGCCTGGTGGGCTGCCGTCTATGGGGTAGCACACAGTCAGACACGACTAAAGCGACTTAGCAGCAGCAGCATGTCCAAAAAAGCATGTACAATTACACTAAATATGTACATGCTCTAAACACTTTATTAACTACATTTGTTATGTTTCATTTATGTTAAAATGAGTGGAACAAATAATTAGACAAGCTGACACAGAACTTAGATGAAGTTTTTGCCGTTATGCCCAAAATAGTGATCCTTCAGGCTCTCCTCAGAATAGAAGGACCTGGAATAAATGGAAGGCTCTATAGTGCAGCAGCTACCAGTCAACAGCTACCAGCTGTTTGAGATTAGTCAATTCTGTTTACCCTATTGTACCTTCCTACTAAAAGCCATGAACCAAAGGCTGCTGGGACCTCACCTTCAGTCTGAATGTGGTGTAAAGCTTGCTCCAGCAAGGCATGAAAGGGGTCCATGAATGTCTTGGGATTAGGGACAAATAATGATAGAATGTGAGGATTATAATTGGTCATTGAATGGTCTTGCAAAGATTTGTCAGAATGTATTTTAAAAATTGGTCATTACATAGAAACAAATGAAAATGAAAACACAACAACAAACACAACAACCCAAAACCTATGGGATTCAGTAAAAGTAGTGCTAAGAGTGGAGAAGGCAGTGGCACCCCACTCCAGTACTCTTGCTTGGAAAATCCCATGGATGGAGGAGCCTGGTGGGCTGCAGTCCGTGGGGTCGCTAAGAGTCAGACACGACTGAGTGACTTCACTTTCACTTTTCAGTTTCATGCATTGGAGAAGGATATGGCAACCCACTCCAGTGTTCTTGCCTGGAGAATCCCAGGGATGGGGGAGCTTGGTGGGCAGCCGTCTATGGGGTCGCAAAGAGTCGGACACGAGTGAAGCGACTTAGCAGCAGCAGAATCAGCAGTGCTAAGAGGGAGATTTGTAGCAAAACAAGCCTATCTCAAGAAACAAGAGAAACATCAAATAAACGACCTAACTTTACATCTAAAGCAACTAGAAAAAGAAGAATCCTAAAGTTAGAAGGAAAGAAATCATAAAAATCAGAATAGAAATAAATGAAAAGTAAATGAAGGAGACTATAGCAAAAAAAATCAATAAGACTAAAAGCTGGTTCTTTGAGAAGATAAATACAGAAACCATTAGCCAATTCATCAAGAAAAAAAGGGAGAAGAATCAAATCAGTAAAATTAAAAATGAAAATAGAGAAATCACAACAGACAACAATGAAATACAAAAGATCCTAAGTTGAATTATATGCCAATAAAATGGACAACCTGAACAAATGGACAAATTCCTAGAAAAGTACAACCTTCCAAAACTGAACCAGGAAGAAATAGAAAATCTTAACAGACCCATCACAAGCATGGGAATCGAAGCTGTAATCAAAGTCTTCCAAGGAGCAAAAGCCCAGGACCAGATGGCTTCACAGGTGAATTCTACCAAAAATTTAGGGAAGAACTAACACCTGTTCTACTCACACTCTTCCAGGAAATTGCAGAGGAAGGCAAACTCCCAAACTCATTCTGTGAGGCCACCATCACCCTAATACCAAAACCAGATGAAGATGCCACAAAAAAAGAAAACTACAGGTCAGTATCGCTGATGAACATAGTTGTAAAAATTCTCAACAAAATTCTAGGGAACAGAATCCGACAACATATTTAAAAGATCATAAATCATTACCAAGTGCTTTATCCCAGGGATTACAAGGATTCTTCAATTTTCACAAATTAATCAATGTGATACACCAAATTAACAAATTGATTATCTCAGTTGATGCAGAGAAAGCCTTGAGAAAATTCAGTACCCATTTATGATAAAAAACTCTCCAGAAAGTAGGCATAGAAGGACCATACATCAACATTATGAAAGCTATGTACAACAAACCCATAGCAAACCTTATCCTCAATGGCAAATAATTGAAAGCATTTCCTCTAAAATCAGGAAAAAGACAAGGGTGCCCACTCTCACCACTATTTTCAACATAGTTTTGGAAGGCCTAGGCACAGCAATCAGAGAAGGAAAAGAAATGAGAGGAATCAGATTGGAAAAGAAATAAAACTCTTACTGTCTGCAGATGACATGATCCTCTACATAGAAAGCCCTAAAGACACCACCAGAAAATTAGTAGAGCTAGTCAATGAATCAATGAACTGGTTCCAAATAGGAAAAGGAGTACGTCAAGGCTGTATATTGTCACCCTGCTTATTTAACTTATATGCAGCAGAGTACATCATGAAAAACGCTGGGCTGGAAGAAGCACAAGCTGGAATCAAGACTGCCGGAAGAAATATCAATAACCTCAGATATGCAGATGACACCACCCTTATGGCAGAAAGTGAAGAGGAATTAAAAAGCCTCTTGATGAAAGTGAAAGAAGAGAGTGAAAAAGTTGGCTTAAAGCTCAACATTCAGAAAATGAAGATCATGGCATCTGGTTCCATCACTTCATGGGAAATAGATAGGGGAAACAGAAACAGTGGAAACTTTATTTTGGGGGGCTCCAAAATCACTGCAGACGATGACTGCAGCTGTGAAATTAAAAGATGCTTACTCCTTGGAAGAATAGTTATGACCAACCTAGATAGCATATTGAAGAGCAGAGACATTACTTTGCCAACAAAGGTCCATCTAGTCAAGGCTATGGTTTTTCCAGTGGTCATGTATGGATGTGAGAGTTGGACTGTGAAGAAAGCTGAGCACCGAAGGATTGATGCTTTTGAACTGTGGTGTTGGAGAAGACTCTAGAGAGTCCCTTGGACTGCAAGGAGATCTAACCAGCCCATTCTAAAGATCAGTCCTCGGTGTTCTTTGGAAGGAATGATGCTAAAGCTGAAACTCCAGTACTTTGGACATCTGATTCGAAGAGCTGACTCATTGGAAAAGACTTTGATGCTGCGAGAGATTGGGGGCAGGGGGAGAAGGAGATGACAGAGGATGAGATGGCTGGATGGCATCACTGACTCAATGGACGTGAATCTGAGTGAACTCTGGGAGTTGGTGATGGACAGGGAGGCTTGGCGTGCTGCAGTTCATGGGGTCGCAAAGAGTTGGACACAACTGAGTGACTGAACTGAACTGAATCAATGAATATAGTAAAATTATAGGATATAAAATTAATATACAGAAATCCCTTGCATTCCCATACACTAACAATGAGAAAACAGAGAAATGAAGGAAACAATCACATTCACCATTGCAATGAAAAGAATAAAATACTTTGGAATAAATTTATCCAAAGAAACAAAAGACCTATGTATAGAAAACTATAAAACACTGATGAAAGAAATCAAAGATGACACAAATAGATGAAGAAATATACCAATTTCATGGATTGGAAGAATCAATATAGTGAAAATGAGTATACTACCCAATGCAATCTATAGATTCAGTGCAATCCCTATTAAGCTACCAATGGTATTTTTCACAGAACTAGAAAAAATAATCTCACGATTTGTATGGAAGTACAAAAAACCTTGAATAGCCAAAGCAATCTTGAGAAAGAAGAATGGAACTGGAGGAATCAACCTACCTGACTTCAGACTATACTACAAAGCTCCAGTCAAGACAGTGTGGTACTGGCACAAAGACAGAAATATAAATCAATGGAACACAATATAAAGCCCAGAGACAAATCCATGCCCCATGGACACCTTATCTTTGACAAAGGAGGCAAAAATATGCAATGGAGAAAAGACAATCTCTTTAACAAGTGTTGCTGGGAAAGCTGATCAACTACCTGTAAAAGAATGAAACTAGACCACTTTCTAACACCATACACAAAAATAAACTCAAAATGGATTAAAGATCTAAACGTAAGACCAGAAACTATAAAACTCTTAGAGGAAAACATAGGCGGAACATCGTCTGACATAAATCACAGCAAGATCCCCTGATCCACCTCCTAGAGTAATGGAAATAAAGGCAAAAATAGGTGGGACCTAATTAAACTTAAAAGCTTTTGCACAATGAAGGAGACTATAAGGTGAAAAGACAGCCTTTAGAATGGGAGAAAGTAATAGCAAACAAAGCAACTGACAAAAAATTAATCTCCAGAATATACAAGCAACTCGTACAGTTCAATACCAGAAAAATAAATGACCCAATTAAAAAATGGGCCAAAGAACTAAACAGACATTGCTCCAAAGAAGACATACAGATGGCTAACAAACATAAAAAGACGCTCAACATCACTCAGTATCAGAGAAATGGAAATCAAAACCGCAGTGACATACCATCTCATGCTGGTCGGAATGGTTGCCGTCATAAAGTCCACAAACAGTAAATGCTAGAAAGGGTGTGGAGAAAAGGGAACCCTCTTGCACTGTTGATTGGAATGCAAACTAGTACAGCTGCCATGGAGAATAGTGTGGAGATTCCTTAAAAAACTGGAAATGGGGTGGGGAGGGAGGTAGGAGGGGAGTTCAGGTTGGGGGACACATGTACACCCATGGTTGCTTCATGCCAATGTATGGCAAAAATCACTACAACATTGTACAGTAATTAGCCTCCAATTAAAAAAAGAAAAAAAAAAAAAAACGGGAAATAGAACTGCCATACAGACCCAGGAATCCCATTGCTGGTCATACACACCAAGGAAATCAGAATTGAAAGAGACACATGTACACCAAAGTTCACTGAAACACTCTTTACAATAGCTAGGATGTGGAAGCACCTAGATGTCCATCAGCAGATGAATGGATAAGAAAGTTGTGGTACATATACAGGATGGAATATTACTCAGCTATTCAAAAGGACATATTTGAGTCAGTTCTAATGAGGTGGGTGAAACTGGAGCCTATTATACAGAGTGAAATAAGCGAGAAAGAAACACCAGTACCTTATATTAATGCATATATGTGGATTTTAGAAAGATGGTAAAGACAACCCTATATTCAAGACAGCAAAAGAGACACAGATGTAAATAACAGAGTTTTGGACTCTGGGAGAAGGCAAGGGTGAGACCATATGAGAAAAGAGCATTGAAACATGTATATTGTCGTATGTAAAGTAGATGAACAGTGCAAATTCGATGCATAGAGCAGGACACTCAAAGCTGGTGCTCTGGGACAACGCAGAGGGACGGGCTGGGAAGGGTGTTGGGAGGGGGGCGTTCAGGATCATGGAACACATGTATACCCATGGTACATTCCTGTCGATGTATGGCAGAAACCATCACAATATTGTAAAGTAATTGGCCTCCAATTAAAATGCATAAATTATTTTTTTAAAAAAGAAAAAACTTGCTCATCACCTCTTGGCCATTGGCTAATATCAAATTTATTTTAAAAGTTGCTGTAACAATCTGTGATCTTTAGAATACATGAGTCTTTCTAGAGTTACTTTTAGGTTAGTTTTTCTTTGTTCTTGGGAAAGATGAGTATGAGTGAAATGTCAAAAAGATTTGAGCTTAGATAGTCTGTTATGTGCATCATGGTTAGGTCTGGCACAGTTTATTTTGTGACGTAAGTATGTTTTGAAAAATATGGTTTTGTTTCCATTCATAGCTCTCCCTCTTGAGCTAGCTGTCAATAATACTATTTTCTGCTTTATCGGTATAGTTGTAAAATGTTCATTAAACTTAGATGAAGAAAGTTAATCATACTTCTCAATTCTTGGCTTACTATCCTGTTGTATCTTACAAGGCCCTTCCCTATGTGTGTGTCTGTGCATATGTAAGTGCATTTATGTGTACATGTATACAATTATACAATTTTTATCCTTCCTGCTTCCCTACTTTTATCCTTCTTCCTTACTCCCAGTGCCTTCCCTCCATTTTAATATATGTCCTTATTTGAATGTGCTCTTGCAAACTCTGTATTATTTGATGTGCATTTTTTTTTTTGTTTTACAAAAATGTTATTATGTATAGAATGCATTCTGTTTCCTAGGCTTCTAAGAGAAATCCACTGAACATTTTGCTTTTAAAATCTGAAACTGATGTTATGTGTGCATGTAATTCCTGTGTTTTAATATAAATCCATCCATGCAGGGTGGCTTTCAGGGTCTTAGTCTCCTGACCAGGGCTTGAACCTGTGACCATAGTAGTGGAAGCACTGAGTCCAGGGAATTCCCACAATTTTACTTTTTGTAATAAACTATAGAAACCTCATTCTTAACTTAAATTTCTTGTAAGTTTTTGACTTTGGAGATTAACTTTTCAATAAGTTGCCTATTCATTAACCCTTTTTAAAATTGAAGTTGATATATTTTTCTTGTCAGTTTGCAAGGGTTCTTTGTAAATTGAAATATTAATCCCTAAAGGCTTTTAGATAAAACAGATTTCTTTCATCTGTAATTGGAATACTAACTTTGTTCTTAGTATCTATTGCTAGAAGCAAATCCCTTATTTTGATGTAATCCAATTAATGTTTTTTGCCTTGTGGTTTGTATTAACATTATTTAAGAATTTCTTTATTGTCCTTACAGCCAAAGGCATATTGGTACATGTTTTTCTTATTAACTTAATTATTTTACCTTTCATATTTTGGTATTGTATCCCTATAGTCTTGTTTTGTTTATCATCTTAGATAAAGATTCAGTATTCATTTTTAGGCTTCTCCCTAAAATGAGCCACTTTTCCTAGTAGCGTATACTTGAGGAGTCTGATTCCTGGTTAAAAACCTGCATGTGATTTTTTTTTTTCCAGGTCTGACTCTAGGCTATTACAAAGGCTTTACCTGGCAGGCCTCAGAGAGAAAACAATTCCCCTTAGTACACTTACTATAAAGCCAGGGCCTTGCAGCCTTGGCATTCAAGTCCTCAGGTCCCACTGCTGGTCATGCTCTTTATATAGTTGCTTCGGGTTTCTCTGGTGACTCAGACAGTAAAAGAATACACCTACAGTGCAAGAGCCCCAGGTTCGATTCCTGGGTCAGAAAGGGAATGGCTACCCACTCCAGTATTATTGCCTGTAGAATTCCATGGACAGAGGAGCCTGGTGGGCTACAGTCCATGGTGGTAGCAAAGAGCCAGACATGACTGACCAACTAACACTTTCACTATTCATTTCTGCCTCAGGTGCCTTCATTCCTAGAGCTCTTTATATGTGCCCTGGGCAGAGGTCTTCCTCGGGTGATTCTGCCAAGACCTCCTCTTTGGGAGGAGGAGAAACTTAAAGACACTTCACTACTCTGATTCAGTCTTCATAACTTTTCCTCTCCTTCCCTGCCTGGTTTTTCCCTCCCTTCTACCTGAGGGTTCGTACAACACCCAGAGACTTTTGTTGGGAGCACCTGCAGCACTGAGATGACTCCCACTTCTACACTGATTCACTTGACCTTCACCTTCTGTGCTGTTCCGTGGTGCGGGGTCAGGTACGGGGAGGCAGTGGGTTTTAGCCACTTGCTTGTACTACACCAGTAAGAGATGAAAGGCTTCTTCATTACTGTCATTTTGGCTCATTGTTGGTCGCTTAATCAGCAAGTCTGGCGCTTGAGAGTTTGTTCTCTTCAGCTCACCTGAGCTGTCAGGATCACTGTGATCAAGGATCTCAAACTGCAGTTCTTCAGTCAGCAGCTTCACTGTCAGCATCACTTGGGAACAGTTGGAAATTCCAAAACTCTGCTCTTGGGCTGATCAAGCTCATAACAAAGTCTTCACGTGATTCTGATAGCATGCATAAGTTTGAGAACCACTGACAAAACCTGTTACCTGTTATACCCTGTTTTTGTGGTACTCCTTTAGGTCCTGCTACCACCATCCTAACAGTGCTCAGTCGCGTCTGACTCTTTTGTGACCCCATGGACCGTAACCTGCCAGGCTCCTCTGTCCATGGAATTTTCCAGACGAGAATACCAGAGTTGGTTGCCATTTCCTACTCCAGGAAGTCTTCCCAACCTCAGGGACTGAACTTGCGTCTCTTGTTTCTCCTGTATTGGCAGGCAAATTCTTTACCACTAGTGCCACCTGGGATTAAGTTCCCAGGGATACATGGTCTGTCTCTGAGCTTTTTATTCTGTTGCATTAATCTGTTCTTTTTTTACATAAATATCATGATATTTTATTACTGCACAGTGTGGTATTTCCCAGGGTGTGGTATGGCAAATCTCTGCTCTTTCCTTTTGATGATTTTTGTTTCAACATTTTAAATATTTAACTCCTCTCTTATAGCTGCATATTTTCTGAAATCTACTGTCATTCTTAGCCTTTTCCTCCTGTAAGTAAAGTATTTTCCCCTTTCCTGTCTTCCTATCCTGGCTTCTTCCATGATTTCTCTCTCTCTCTCTCTTTTTTCCTTGCCATCTGAATATAATACACATAGGTGTAGGGGTTTTGTGGAATTTTTTTTGTACTTATCTTGCTTGGTGTCCTCTATGCTTGCTGGATCCATGGTTTGGTATTTGTCATTAATTTTAGAAAAATTTTGGCTATTATTTCTTCAAATATTCTGCTTTATTCTTCTCCTTTTGATATTGCAGTTACACATATGTTATGTCATTTAAAATTGTCTCATAATTCTCGACTGTTCTGCTCTGTGTTTTTGTTTTCCTTTTTTTTTTTTTTCCCTCCCTCTTTATACTTAAGTCTAGGAAGTTTTCATTGGCCTATCTTCTTTCTTTGGTTAGGTTGACTCTGCTGATGAACCCATCAAAGGCATTCTTTCTTTCTGTTTTTACTTCTACTGTTTCCCTTTGTTTCTTCCTTGGAGTTTCCATCTGTGCTTTATTTACCTGTTCCTGCATATTATTTTCTTTTTCCATTAGTTTCCTCAATGTATTTAATCATTTTTATTTTAAATTTCCAGTCTGATAATTCATAAACATCTGACATATCTGAAACTGGTTCTGATACTTTTTTTTGTTCCTTCAGACATTTTAGCCTTTCAGTATGCCTTAATTTTTTTGTTAGAAGATGATGTTTTTATCTACGTATGGTGACTGATGTTAGATTTATTATAGTGAAAATATCTGAGTATATACAGGTATCAAACCAATATATTGAATACCTGAAATTAATATAGTGTTATATGTCAGTTATACTTCAATTAAAAAAAAAAGATGAACATGTTGTATCATGTAATCAGAATTAATAGACTCTTAAGGGGCTTCATCAGTGTCTCAGATGGTAAAGAATCTGCCTGCAATGCGTGAGTCCCGGGTTTGATCCCTGGGTCAGGAAGATCCCCTGGAGAAGGGATTGGCTACCCACTCCAGTATACTTGCCTGGAGAATTCCTTGGACCAAGGAGCCTGATGGAATACAGTACATAGGGTTGCAAAGAGTAGGACACAACTGAGCAGCTAAAGGGAGGTTTTCTTAATTTGTCTAGGAATGAGTAGCTGTGTTTAATGTTTTCCGTTGCTGTAAATTTTTTGCTGGAAGGTTCAGATTCCTAAGGGTTTTTCTTTGTTTGTCACCGCTCTTGTGTTTCGCTTCTCTAAGAACTCCTCCTTAAGAAGAGTTTGGGTCTTACTGGTCTTTCAACTGTTATCCACTATGACTTTCTAGAACCTTGTTGGTTTTGGAGAAAGAAATGACAACCCACTCCAGTATTCTTGCCTGGAGAATTCCATTAACAGAGGAGCCTGGCTGGGCTACAGTCCATGGGGTTGCAAAGAGTCGGACACAACTAGGTGACTATCACTCACTCACTTGTTGGTTTGGTGATATAAGGCATTGGAGAGGGGAAGTATTCTGTAATTGATTAAATTTTTGTCTTTTAGTGAGCCTGTGACCTTCACAAGTGTTTGTTGGCTTTTCCCCCTCTTTTATGTGAGTCAAGAAGGGTTGAGGGAGCTGGAATCTTGGTAAGGCCCTTTGCCAAGGTTTAAGGTTTCATAAGGTTTTGATAAAGTCTTTTCACCTAAAGCATAAACTTTTGTTATGGAGAATGAAGGGAACGGCTACCCACTCCAGTATCCTTGCCTGGGGAATTCCATGGACAGAGGAGACTGGCAGTACAGTCCATGGGGTCACAAAGAGTCAAACACAACTCAGCAACTTTCATTTCACTTCATGCTCTCGGAATAATTCTCAGTGGTTACTTTTTCTACTCCCATCAACAGAACATGAGGGGAAATTTCTTGGCTTTTCATACTGAGATTCTGATGCAGTTTCTGGAGGGAGAACCAATTAAACTGTGTGGAACCCCCTAGACCATCAGCTGGCAGAGTTGTCACTCTCATACTCATCCTCACTCAGCCTCAAGCAGTTCCTCAAATATACCATCTAAGGGCCGCCTGCTGCTGCTGCTGCTGCTGCTAAGTCGCTTCAGCCATGTCCAACTCTGTGCGACCCCATAGACGGCAGCCCACCAGACTCCCCTGTCCCTGGGATTCTCCAGGCAAGAACACTGGAGTAGGTTGCCATTTCCTTCTCCAAGGCGTGAAAGTGAAAAGTGAAAGTGAAGTCGCTCAGTCCTGTCCGACTCTTCATAACCCCATGGACTACAGCCCAGGCTCCTCCGTCCATGGGGTTTTCCAGGCAAGAGTACTACCAGTTTATATATCTAGTAGCTTCTGCTCTTGGTAAGATGATCTTGGTTGTGACTCTGGATTTGCCTAGTTGTAAATTGATCATGATGGTGGGGATGGGAGGGTTTGCTTTATTCTGGTTCTCTGATAGATCTAAGCATGTGATCTTTAGTTTGTTTCAGCTTTTTTCTTGTTCAAGGATCACATTGATCTTCCAGGCTCTTTACATGTCAAAGCTGAAACCAAACATGTGAATATATAATTTCATTATCTGTTTTAGCAAGTGTCTTATCCACTATAACTTTTCTTATATTGAAGCTTCTACTGAAGCTTATTCCTACAAATAAGACCAATAAAGGCATAGTTGACTCTAGTTGAAATAGAGATGGGGATGTCTAGTGCTCTGTTCGGTAGAATTTGAAAACCACCGGTCCTTACTATAAACTAATCAAGACCAGGGCTGAACCCTTCTGAATATTCTGTTGATTTTTGTAAATCATTCTGTCTTTAATTGATGTTAGGAGTTAATGGTGTGTTTTTTATAATATGCTGATTCATTATCATTCACAGTGTTTACTGTGTATCCTCATATACTTCATAGATACATAGTTTATTTGGGGGGAGAAACAGAGTATGCTTTATTTTAAAATATATATTTTATAAAGCTGTAAAAATAAAATATTCTGCTTAAAAAATTTCCCCATTGTCTGGAGAATTTGTTTTTCTTTCATATGGAAGAGAGAGAGGCACTGTCTTTTTATTTTCTATATTCTTTCCCTATGTATAATCTTTTTAAAAATATGTCAAAGGTATTTGATGTGATTATTTCATGTCCCGTCTAAAAGATACTAAATATGTGATAATATTTCCCAAGGTGTTATCATCAAATCTGCATTTCATAATAATTATAAAGTTTGTATTAGAAAATTGCCAGACATTTTTTAAGTCTTCCAACATCAGAGCCTTTAATATTTCAACTCAATTTTGAGGAGTGGGGCTGGGAGTCTGATATATAATTCTTTTTATTGGCTTTCCAGTTTCTGTCATGTTATATATGCTTCTGACCTGTTTTTCATCTGAACTAGTAATTTAGTCCATTACTGGTCTGTGTAAATCTTAGCCACAGCTATTTCCCAAGGTGGTTTGGGGTCTAACGAGTGGTTGGTGTTGATGTCCAGCAGGAAATCTTGCAAACCAGATGATTGGTGTGGTTCAAACTGTAACCTTGTTAAAGCATTGGTCAGGTTGCACTTAGAGCTATTTAATTAGTTTGCCAATAATATTTGTGTACAATTTTTAGGTGACCACTATTTTTTTTTCCTTTCATCATAGGAAAACCTTAGTTGCTTGTTGTTATCAGAGTCATATATTAATCCAGTACATTTTTTTCTATTAGTTTATCTTTAGGCAGGTATTATAATAACTGTTAGATATTCCCTTGAACACTAGTATCTATAATGGTGTTGTCAACTTGAATGGAAAGTTTTTAATATATCAGGCACTGTACTAGAAAGGGTTTTTTAAAGTATAAGAACATTCTTTGCCTTCAAGAAAGTAATAGCCTTATTATGAGAGATAGCTTTAAAATAAATTGCAATAAAATAAACAATGCATTAATTATAGAAACAAAATGCTTTAAGATTGTAGGTAAAAGAGTAGGAAATTTTTCTGAGTCTTCAAGAAAGAATTTAAAAGAGGTAACATTTTAATGGGGAAAAGGTTTGTTTTTGACTGGAATAGGAAAGTCAAGCTATCTCAAGGGGACAAAACTAGCATGAGTTAAAAATTAATTTAAAATGTATATATACTTTTTTCTTCAAATTTGTTGAAAATAATTCACGTATACAAAATATGTACCCTTTTAGATGTACCATTCTTTCCATTTTGATAGACATGAACATTTTTATAACTAGCACATAAAACAAGAATAAAATAAAACATTTCCATTACCCTTCCAAAATTCTCTCATGTTCATTTATAGTCAGTATATACATGTACTTTTAGTAGAATTTTTATATGGAAAGTCAACTTATACATTAGTTCTTTCATGGATTGTCCTTATAATGTTATATCAAAAAAATCATTGCCTTATCCAAGGCCATCTAGGTTTTTTCCTAAGTTAACATCTAGGAATTTTAAAAATTCTGTGTTTTAAATTTAGGTCTGTGATCCATTTTGAGTTAATTTTTGTGAAGAGAGTGAGATCTGTAACTAGATTCATATTTTTGCATGTGGATGTCCAATCGTTCTAGCAACACTTGTTGTAAAGACTGTAACACTGTATTGATTTTGCATCTTTGTCAAAGATCAGTTGACTGTATTCATAGGGGTCTGTTTCTGAACTGCTATGTTCCATTTATCTCTTTGTCTATTTTTTGCCATTACCACACTATCTTGATTATGGTGGCTTTATAGTATACCTTGAAGTCAGAGAGTATGAGCCCTCCAACTTTGTTCTTGTTTAATACTGTGTTGGTCATTCTGTTTTTTCTTTTTTTGTCTTTTCTTTTGTTTCTCTCCATATCTTTATTTTTTTTTTAATTTTTATTTTAACTTTAGTTTACTTTACAATACTGTATTGGTTTTGCCAAACATTGACATGAATTCACCACAAGTGTACATGCATTCCCAAACATGAATCCCCTCCCACCTCCCACCCCATACCATCTCTCTGGGTCCTCTCCATGCACCAGCCCCAAGCATCCTGCATCATGCATCGGACATAGACTGGCGATTCATTTCTTACATGATAGTATACATNTTTGATTAGATCCCATTTGTTTATTTTTGCTTTAATTTCCAGAATTCTGGGGGGTAGATCATAGAGGATCCTGCTGTGATTTATGTCAGAGAGTGTTTTGCCTATGTTCTCCTCTAGGAGTTTTATAGTTTCTGGTCTTACATTTAGATTTTTAATCCATTTTGAGTTTATTTTTGTGTGTGGTGTTAGTGATTTAGTTTCATTCTTTTACAAGTTGTTGACCAATTTTCCCAGCACCACTTGTTAAAGAGATTGTCTTTACTCCATTGTATATTCTTGCCTCCTTTGTCAAAGATAAGGTGTCCATAGGTGTGTGGATTTATCTCTGGGCTTTCTATTTTGTTCCATTGATCTATATTTCTGTCTTTGTGCCAGTACCGTACTGTCTTGATGACTGTGGCTTTGTAGTAGAGCTTGAAGTCAGGCAATTTGATTCCTCCAGTTCCATTCTTCTTTCTCAAGATTGCTTTGGCTATTTGAGGTTTTTTGTATTTCCATATAAATCTTGAAATTATTTGTTCTGGTTCTGTGAAAAATACCACTGGTAGCTTGAGGATCATGCTATCTGTGAAGAAAGACAGCCTAATTTCTTCTTGCTTTTTATCTCCGATTTTTACTGTGTTTCATTAGCTAAGACATCTAGTTCAGTGATGAAAAGCAGATGTGAGAGGCATCATCCTTTCCTTCTTCCTCAGTTTTTGCTTCATGCATTCATATTACTCCCTCAAATCAAACACCTGTTTAAGTTGGAGGAATAACCTGATTGCTTCCATTCTTTATGCATATCAGAAATTATGTCTATTTGGTGAAATAAATTTAGTATAATCTATCTTTAGTCTTGGGTTTCCCTGGTGGCTCAGATGGTAAAGTACCTGCCTGCAATGCAGGAGACTTTGGTTCAGTCCCTTTGTTGGGAAGATACCCTGGAGAAGGGAATGGCTACCTACTTCAGTACTCTTGCCTGAAAAGTTCCATGGACAGAGGAACCTGGCAATCTATAGTCCATTGAGTTGCAAAGAATCAGACACGACTGAGGAACTTAACACAGACACACACATCTTTAATCTTATTTTATTCACATTAAGAAGTTTTTTGATATTATTGAGTTTGTGGTTAAACTGTTTTAAGTAGATCTCATAGTTCATCTTATTTATGTTTATATTTAATGTATTAGCCCATGAAGAGATGAAGCAGCTGTAACTCAACATTATATTAAGACATTCATTGAATTTATATAGTATCCATCAAATCATGTTAATATGAACATGTGATTTAAGACTACCCTTCAGGCTTCCCTTGTGGTTCATCTGGTAAAGAATCCTCCTACAATGCGGGATACCTGGGTTCGATCCCTGGGTTGGAAAGATCCCCTGGATAAGGGAAAGGCTACCCATTCCAGCATTCTCACCCGGGGAATTCCATGGACTGTATAGTTCATGGTGTCACAAAGTGTCGGACACGACCAAGCGACTTTCACTTTCACCAGAAACTCTTGATCTTTTTTCAATGTTTATGCTTATTGGAATATGCAGAATATATAGTATACATATAAGATAATGTGAAGTTTGTGGACTTGTGATAAATTGATAACTGTATACCTGAACATGAGCTTCTCGGTTTCCTTAGTCAAAAATTTGATGTTCAAAAACTATTACATATGATTGTGATTAAATCTGTTTACAGTATCTCCTATGAGTCACATTACAGGAAAGAGGATTTTTTTATCTTTTCTTTTTTTACAAAAATCATGTGAAAACCACATGACCTCTATATTTATATTTGAGTCTATATCAAAAATTTTTCTCTTGAAAAAATTTCTTCCATAATAGGGGAAAAGAAGAACCACTTCTGAATGCCTTTTGTTTTAGGCTGAATTTTAAAGGGCTGTTCTTGGTGTTGTTACACTAAGCACCTACTCTGTAAGATTAACGGGACTCTGTAGTTTGTCTTTATTTCTTTAAATTCCTTTAAAAATTACTAAAATTTCAGTATAGTTTTAAGAAGCAATCAATAGGATATTTTAGATAATCAGATTATAATAAGCTCTTCAGTGTTTCTAAATGAGATTTACTGGTTTAGATTTCAACTCATTTTCATAATGCCTTTCAAAGTTTTGTAAGGCAATGTCTTGCAAATTCTGTAGAAAGGACTTCTTTGTTTCAAAATTGTAAATATTTAAAGAGTCATATGATTAAATATTTTCATTGATTCAATTCTGGCTCTGAGGTATGTAACAAAAGGTGTTTAGAACATCCTCACCTTGGAATGGTCTGCTAGTAAGGTACAAAGACTGTACTGATTATCCTTTATATCATCAAAATCCGTGTTATCTACTTCCATGGTGCTAAACTTTAATTTAGACAAGTAGGGAATTCTCTATTGAGGCAGGCAACAGAAGTAATACAGGCAATCTCCAGATATGCTTTATATTTTATTTTAGATTTAATAAAGAGAGCCTGAAACCTTTTTGGCCAAATTATCTCTCAATACTTTTTAATTTCTACCTTACTGTGATTAAATAATGAAAATAATCTCTGGCCCAGAGAGGAAAGATATTCCTACATTTGAAGAACCTGTCAGTGAACAAACCTCAAATCCAGTGCACCTTCTACTTACTACACTCTCCTACAAAAGTTGAAAAAAGAGCTCCAATCATTTTCCTTCTTATGCAGATAGTACTATGAATAGTAATAGTTGACAAGTAGTAGTTAAAATATACTATCAGATGTAGAAGTAGCATTTTTAAAGATGTTCAAATGCTTGGTTATTAGGAAAATTCAAGTAAAGGAAGGCCAGTGATATTGCTAAAATGACTATCAGTTCAGTGCGATTGCTCAGTCCAACTCTATACAACCCCATGAAATGTAGCACACCAGGCTTCCCTGTCCAACACCAATTCCTGGAGCTTGCTCGAACTCATGTGCATTGAGTCAGTGATGCCATCCAACTATCTCATCCTCTGTCATCCCCTTCTCCTGCCTTCAGTCTGTGCCAGCATCAGGATCTTTTCCAGTAAGTTCGTTCTTCCCATCAGGTGGCCAAAGTATTGGAACTTCAGCTTCAGCATCAGTCCTTCCAAAGAATATTCAGGACTTATTTCCTTTAGGATTGACTGGTTGGATCCCTTTGCAGTCCAGGGTACTCTCAAGAGTCTTCTCCAACACCACAGTTCAAAACCATCAATTCTTCATTGCTCAGCTTTATGGTCCAACTCTCACATCCATACATGACTACTGGAAAAAACATAGCTTCAACTAGATGAACCTTTGTCAGCAAAGCAATGTCTCTGCTTTTTGATATGCTATCTAGGTTGGTCATCACTTTCCTTCCAAGAAGTAAGCGTCTTTTAATTTCATGGCAGCAGTCACCGTCTGCAGTGATTTTCAAGCCCCCCCAAAATAAAGTCTGCCACTGTTTCCACTATTTCCCCGTCTATATGCTATGAAGTCATGGGACCGGATGTCATAATCTTAGTTTCCTGAATGTTGAGCTATAAGCCAACTTTTTTACTCTCCTCCTTCACTTTCATTAAGAGGCTCTTTAGTTCTTCTTCACTTTCTGCCATAAGGGTGGCATCATCTGCATATCTGAGGTTATTGATATTTCTCCTGGCAATCTTGATTCCAGCTTGTGCTTCTTCCAGCCTAGCGTTTCTCATGATGTACTCTGCATATAAGTAAATAAGTAGGGTGACAGTATGGAGCCTTGATGTACTCCTTTCCTATTCGGAACCAGTCTGTTGTTCCATGTCCAGTTCTAACTGTTGCTTCCTGACCTGTATACAGGTTTCTCAAGAGGCAGGTCAGGTGGTCTGGTATTCCCATTCTTTCAGAATTTTCCACAGTTTGTTGTGATCCACACAGTCAAAGGTTTTGGCATAGTCAATAAAGCAGAAATAATCCATTCATCTGCTGATGGACATCTAGGTTGCTTCCATGTCCTGGCTATTATAAACAGTGCTGTGATGAACACTGGGATACACGTGTCTCTTTCAGTTCTGGTTTCCTCGGTGTGTATGCCCAGCAGTGGGATTGCTGGGTCATAAGGCAGTTCTGTTTGCAGTTTTTTAAGGAATCTCCGCACTGTTCTCCTTAGTGGCTGTACTAGTTTGCATTCCCACCAACAGTGTAAGAGGGTTCCCTTTTCTCCACACCCTCTCCAGCATTTATTGCTTGTAGACTTTTGGATCGAAGCCATTCTGACTGGCATGAAATGGTACTTCATTGTGGTTTTGATTTGCATTTCTCTGATAATGAGTGATGTTGAGCATCTTTTCATGTGTTTCTTAGCCATCGCCAATCCAGGTTCAATGAATGATACTGGATGCTTGGGGCTGGTGCACTGAGATGACCGAGAGGGATGGTATGGGGAGGGAAGAGGGAGGGGGGTTCAGGATGGGGAACACGTGTATACCTGTGGCGGATTCATGCTGATGTACGACAAAACCAATACAATATTGTAAAGTAATTAACCTCCAATTAAAATAAATAAATTT
>SJYQ01001076.1:584242-632804 GCA_006410935.1 Redunca redunca | reverse complement strand
CTTCCAAGGAGTAAGCGTCTTTTAATTTCATGGCTGCAGTCACCATCTGCAGTGATTTTGGAGCCCAAAAAAATAAAGTCTGACACTGTTTCTACTGTTTCCCCATCTATTTCCCATGAAGTGATGGGACCAGATGCCATGATCTTCGTTTTCTGAATGTTGAGCTTTAAGCCAACTTTTTCACTCTCCTCTTTCACTTTCATCAAGAGGCTTTTTAGCTCCTCTTCGCTTTCTGCCATAAGGGTGGTGTCATCTGCATATCTGAGGTGATTGATATTTCTCCCAGCAATCTTGATTCCAGCTTGTGTTTCTTTCAGTCCAGCGTTTCTCATGATGTACTCTGCATATAAGTTAAATAAGCAGGGTGATTCTTCCTCTTGGGCTCTACTATAGTTGCAGGGTGTGACAGCTCCCCCTTAAAGGGGTCTCCTGACACTATTTAACTGATGTTTCTGTTTCTCAATATTTTTACATTTTCCCCTTTGATCAAGATCTTTCTCTGAAAACATCACAGATTAAGAACCAGGGTTTCTGGTTTCAGCAATTTTTGTCCATCATTGTCAGAAGGAAAGTGGTGCAGTTTGGAGAACTATTGCAGTTGCATTCAAATAAGAAGGACGGGTAGGAGGGAGACATCTTAGGCAGTTTTTATCTAAAGTCCACACGTTATCAAGATTGTAGACATCAGAGATCATCTGAAGTGTTATGTCATCATCATCAAAGGTTTGGTGACAAACTTCTAACAAGCCTGGTCTAGGTATCTAGGGAAAGCTATCTCATCAGATTTCATTGACTTCATTTCCAGGAAGTCTTTACTTTCAGGTCATCAGATGATATGCATGACCATTTGGGGTTCCATGCTTTCTTAAGCTGTGTACTGTGAATCCAAGAGTCTATTCCTTGGAGTTTGATAGTGGAGAGGCTAGTTATCAGTGCCTGATAGGGGCCTCTCCAGTGAGGAAGTATATCTTCCAGTAGGCAAATCTCCAGGTGCAAGGTATGATGCTTAAGGTCGTCACCTCTCAAGGGTATGTTGTGAAAAGGTTTCCTCTACCAAAGCATAGTTGTTCTTCATGGAAACATGTTCTTCATGGTTGTTCTTAATGGAAACAGCTAGGCCTTTGCAATATTGGTGTATCTCCCCTTTTGTTAGTTGTGAGTCCAAAAAGGCAGGAGCCAAGTGCATTTGATGTCTTGTGATTGTCTTGGAGGGTGAGAGTTTAGTTGTGACATTTGGAGTGATTTAATTGTGCCATAAGAACTCTTTGGTCCTGCATGCCATAACTGAAGATCCCGTATGCCACAACAAGATCAAAGGCCCCACATGCTGTAACTTAGACCAGGTACAGCAAAGTAAATAAATAAATATTTTTTTAAGAGGAGTGAGCATTATGTGAGTTCCAAAAGAGGTGGAACCTGGGATTTAGAAAGATATTTTGCTAACTGAATCTCAATATGCTATGAGTGTATTCAGCTAAGCCAGAGGGATTGAGGGTGGTAAGCACAGTGAATGGCCTACTTTCTCTACCTTGCTTAGATTGAAGAAAGCAGGAAAACCTGAATTTTGCAATAAGGAACTCATGGTCTGAGCCACAGTCAGCTCCAGGTGTTGATTTTGCTGACTGTATAGAGCTTCTCCATCTTTGACTGTAAAGAATATAATCAGTCTGATTTTGGCATTGATTGTCTGGTGATATCCATGTGTAGGGGTTTCCCTGGTGGCTTAGACAGTAAAGAATACATCTGTAATCAGGATCAGCTTTGATCCTTGGGTCAAGAAGATGCCCTGGAGAAAGGAGTGGCTCCCTAATCCAGTATTCTTGCTTGGAAAATTCCATGGACAGAGGAGCCTGGTGGACTAGAGTCCAAGGGGTTGCAAAGAGTTGTAGATGACTGAGGGACTAACACTTCGGTGTCCACGTGTCGAGTTATCTGTGTTGCTGCAAAAGGCTGTTTGCTATGATCAATGTGTTCTCTTGACAAACTCTTAGTTAGCCTTTGCCCTGCTTCATTTTGTACTCCAAGGCCACATTTACCTGTTACTCCAAGTATCCCTTGAGTTCTTACTCTTATATTTCAGTCCCTGATGATAAAAAGGATATCTTTTTTTGGTGTTAGTTCTAGAACGTCTTGTAGATCTTCATAAAACTGGCCAACTACAGCTTCTTCAACATTAGTGGTCAGGGCATAGACTTGGATTACTATGATGTTGAATGGCTTGCCTTGAAAATGAACCAAAGATCATTCTGTCACTTTTGAGACCGCACCCAAGTACTGCATTTTGGACTTTTTGTTGACTATGGCGGCTACTCCATTTCTTCAAACGGATTCTTACCCACAGTAGTAGATGGTGCTCTGAATTAAATTCGTCATTCTCATCCATTTTAGTTCACTGATTCCTAATATGTCGATGTTCACTCTTGCCATCTCCTCCTTGACCACATCTAATTTACCTTGATTCACAGACCTGACATTCCAGGTTCGTATGTGATATTCCTTTTTTTTTTTTTTTTAACAGCTTCAGATTTACTTTCACCACCAGGAACATCCACAGCTGAGTATCATTCCTCTTTTGGCTCAACCTCTTAATTATTTCTGGAACTATTAATAATTGCCTTTCACTCTCCCCCAGTAGCGTATTGGACACCTTCCAACCTGGAGGATTTATCTTCTGGTGTCATATCTTTTTGCCTTTTCATACTGTTCATGGGGTTATCACAGCAAGAATATTGGAGTGGTTTGCCATTCCCTTCTCCAGTGGACCACATTTTTTCAAAACTCTTCACTATAACCCATCCATCTTTGGTGTTCATGAACTTCATTGAGTTACACAAGCCCCTTCACCACGACAAGGCTGTGACCCATTTGTTGGATGATATAAAAAGCAAATGAATTCCAGAAAAACATCTACTTCTTTTCACTGACTACACTAAAGTCTTTGACTGTATGGATCACAACAAACTAGAAAATTCTTAAAGAGATGAGAATAGCAGACCACTTTACCTGTCTCCTGAGAAACCTATATGCAGGTCAAGAAGCAACGGACCTGGACATGGTACAACTGACTGGTTCATGGAAAAGAAGACAAGGCTATATATTGTCATCTTGCTTATTTAACTTATATGCATAGTACATCATGCAAAATGCCAGGGTAGATGAAGTACAAGCTGGATTCAAGATTGCTGGGAGAAATAGCAACAAACTCCAGTTATGTAGAAGATGCTACTCTAATGGGAGAGAGTGAGGAGGCACTAAAGAGCCTCTTGATGAGGTGGAAACAGGAGAGTTACAAAGCTGGCTTGAAACTCAACATGAAAAAACTAAGATCATGGCATCCAGTCCCATCACTTCATGCAAATAGAAGGGGGAAAAGTGGAAACAGTTACAGATTTTCTTTTCTTGGGCTCTAAAATCACTGCATACAGTGAATACAGCCATGAAATTAAGACACTTGCTTCTTGGAAGAGAGCTATGGCAAACCTAGGCAGTGAATTAAAAAAGCAAGGACATCACTTTACTGACAAAAGTCCATATAATCCAAGCTATGGTTTTTCTAGTAGTCATATGTGGATGTGAGAGGCGGACCATACATAACGAAGGCTGAGGGTTGAATTGATGCTTTTGATTGTGGTGCTGGAGAACTCTTGAGAGTCCCTTGGACTTCAAGGAGATCAAACCAGTCAATCCTAAAGGAAATAATTCTAAATATTCACTGGAAAGACTGATTCTGAACCTGAAGCTCCAATACTTTGGCCACCTGATGTAAAGAGCCAACTCATTGGAAAAATACCCTGATGCTGGGAAAGATTGAAGGCAAAAGGAGAAGGCTGCAGCAGAGAATGAGATGATGGACTCAATGGGCATGAATTTGGGCAAACTCCAGCACATAGTGAAGGACAGAGAAGCCTGGAATGCTGCAGTCCATGGAGTCGCAAAGGGTTGGACATGGCTTAGTGACTAAATAGCAACAAACAACAAGCACAGTGAAAATGTTTTAAAACCAGCCAAATGGCACAAACTTGTTGAAATGCATAGCCAGTAAAATGGATTTCTAGATCACTATGATGTTTGAAATGAGCTCCTCAGGTAGGGACAAACTTTTCTAAAAGTACCTTAGCCACAGAAGAGAGAATATCCTGTCTGTGAGGGGAGGCTCCTTTCAGTCCACTCTGAAATCTATAGACCATGAATAAAAGTTCATTAGAGATCCTCACTATTTGAACCACAGAAAGAGCTGCATTATAGTAATGAGATGGAACCCTGAGACTATGCCTTTGTTGTTGGTTAAGACAGGAAGAGATTCATCCTCAATCATGAAAAATATTTCTCCAAGCCAACTTAAAGGGAGGACTGGGAAGAGACCCTGTAGTTCCTCAAAACCCTGCAACTGAGAATTGAAAGGACGAGGGAAAGGCTGATTAGAGGATCGAAAACACTCAAAGTACTTAAATTTGTAACAGTCTTTTCCAGTGGCCTGGCTCTTTGCAATTATAGCAGAAACTGGGAAGGTTTTGGTTTCATTTAGAAGTCTTCATTTGCTGGATTTGAAGATTGGGAAACCTGGTATTCTTCTTTTCCAGTGACTCATCTAGAGTGTGAGAGAGCTGGTTTGCTAGATTAATTAAGTCTGAAGTAGACATAGTTTTCCATTCCATCCTCGTCCTTTTTACTAGACGGAAAGAAAGAAGTCCCAGTTCAACCTATTAATAATACAGAATTCAAAGCTGCCTGGGTGGAATCAACATCTGAAGGATGACCAGAATTTTCTTAAAAGCATTCTGAAGTTGATTTTAGTAGTCATAAAAAGGGTCATCCAATTTTTGTGTGCAATCCTGAATTCTGTTTCAATCGACAGGTTTTGGAAAAGCCCCAGGAATTGCTCGATGAAGTCATCTAATGATTGCCTGACCTTTCAGGATTTTCCCAGTTAGCGGTTTTCATCCTATGCTGGGCCTGGCCTTAACCAACAAGCATATGAACTAGCTGACATGAGTCAGAGGAACACTGTTGATAAGTTTGAATGACTGTATTAAATTCCTCAGCAAATGTATGACGATCTTCAGTTTACTTTGAGAAAATGTTTTATTATGACTTGCAGTTCAGGTTTAGTTCAGAGAATATAAGAAATTAAAGGTTTAACTTTGGATCCTCAGAAGGCTTAGTTTTACAAGGAAAGTTCTGAATATTTCAGAGGAAATGGGGTGGGAAGAGTTTTAGAAAAAAGGGTAAGTTTGATAGGATAATTACTATGGGATATAGAGGAGGCATCAAGGGCACAGAAAGGTGGGAGGAAGACAGTGCCAGGGGCAGAGTCTGGGCAAGAAGATCCAAGGATGAGAAAGATAGTGCTGGGGAAACCAAGGAAGAAGAGCCTGAGGCTTTCAGAACCATTTCATCTTTCTTTAATTGTTTGTTTGCCTCAGTTAATCTTAAAATCTTATTTTGCAGAAAGGCTATTTTCAGCTTTGGATAATGGTGAGAAGTCTCAAGATACCAATCAAAACAGGCATACCACTCTGTTCTGAAAGGTTTTGCACTGTTGTGATCTAATTCAGTTTTAAGGAAATTAAGTTTAGGAATTTCAAAACTTTCCCATAATGGCCACTGATATTCTAACTTGTCTTTAGTCAGGTCAGTTTTTCTTTTTTTCTTCTCTTTTTTTCAAAAATGAGCATGAGGAGGATTAGAACTTTTGTTTTTAAAGATCAGTTTAGCTGGAGTCCCTGTAGGGGGAGTGACCTCAAAATACTTAGGTAAGTGGTATCTCATTTCTCAGAGGCTTTTCTCTAGATTAAAAGGACAATTTCAAACAGTTTAACAGCTTGCAGCTCAAACAGTTTGTAAGCTATCACCAGTCAGTTCTAAGGAGACAGCATGGCCCTGGAAGAGCCAGGCCAAAGGCCTTTTCAGTCAATTTCCAGAGAATAGTCCCTTCCAAAGAATTGGCCAAAGGATGAAAAACAGATACAGTTTCAGTGAAGAAGTCACTATTCCCAAAGGAACGGACTAAAGGCATTTCCAGCTAGCTTCAATGGAAACAGTCTGAATTCAAAATCAGACGGAAGCACCAAATGCATGCAGAACAAGGCCTTTAGCAGAAATGCAGAACCTTAAAACAGAGTCTGAATAAAACCTGGAGAGCCTCAAATACAAAGAGTGCATGAACTTAGGATCTAGGAGAAAGGTGTACCTGCAAAACTCCAATCAATGAGAAAGCAGTGAGTGACAGTGGGTTCCACATCTGTTCAGTAGCCCCAGAGCCTTCAGGCGTCTTCTCTGATCCCTATGCAGGCCACCAACATATTGACCTAAAATAAATAGAATGCCAGATATTTCTCCATTGATGATGCATCTGTTCAGGATTGTCAGGGAATTGCAATTAAGGGTCTACAACCATATTGTGAGCCATGTGCAAGTCCCCATACGGGAAGGGAAGAAGAAGAAAGGGAAGTTGGGAGAGCCATAGTGAACAGAGTCCATGGCATTTCATTGGCTGAGTTCTCACCGGGAAAGTAAAGGAGTCTTGCTTCTTCCTGCTAGGCTCTGCCATGTCACAACATGTTCTATCTTACGGTCTCCTGACACTATTTAATTGAAGTTTCTGTTTACTAATTTTTTTTAAACACAAATAAAGAGCACTGAGTGTTGCGTTTGGGATTTATATTTAAATTTAGCAAACAAATGTTGAAAGTCTCCTATGTACAAATCATTATGCTGGGGTGGATGTTCAAGAAGGACTATGACTTTGTCTTTTTCTTAAAGAATTTGCAATCAGATTAGAAAACCTTCCTTATATACTAATAAGGTAAAAAGGAACGCATTAAATTATTATGAGTGCATAGATTGTGTTTCCATGGCACAGTAGTTTTTAATGGTAAATTTCTTTTGAACTGAGCCTTGAAGGATGACTAACATTCTGAAGAGTGAGTTGGAATTTTATTCCATAGAGAAGTAGAGACACATTGAAATTTCCAAGTATAGGTGGGTCATAATGGTAACTGATATTAATTTGGGGGAAACTGTAGCAAGAAAGGCCAAAGCCTGAGAAGGAATTAACAGAATGTATCTGAAGTCTGGGTAAGAGATAGTGAATGGCAGAAACAACTCGAGTAGCAGTAGTAACTTGGAAAATAATGAAATAGCCAAATTCTGGAAATAGATGGAATCAACATTTGGTATGGATGATACAGGAGATGGCCAAGTTTTTAACTCCCAGATTCCAGAGAAAGGAAGAAGTTCCAAAGAATTGAAAACACTCAGCAGGATGCGTAGAAGAATATATGTAGCATGCTGTCATGCAAACCAGGAAAAGAGACGGCTTTACAAAATCAGAAATAATCAACTATGTAGAACATTGCTTGAGGTCATGAAAATAAGGAAAAAAAACAAAGAACGAAAAATACCATTTGGTATAAACAACATGGAAGGCATTAATGTACACAGTATGGGAGTGATTCAAAAGAATTGTGAAATAAAGCAGGAGTTAAAAAAATGATGACTGTCAGCTTTAATGGCTTTTGTCAAACTTGCTTGTGAGCTTAAGAGAAAAAGTGGTAACTCTCTCAGGAGTGAGAGGCCCATGGACTTTACTGTGTACCAAAATATGATGATTTTCTTGAGGAAAGTTCTTAGGCAGCTGTTTGAGTTGCATCCAAAATGGGCTCTTTTTTCATGGAACACCATTTTACTGAATTACTAGGGTTATACAGACTTTAGTATGTGGCAGACACTTTCTCCAAAATAAGCAGAATGAGCCCAACACCTTAAGGGAAAAAAAAAAAAAACCTGACAGTTTTTGTTGCCAATGATAAAATTAGAGATTTAAAACAAAAATTAGAAATTTGGAAGATTTATTTCTATTTTTTAATACTTAAAGACTGTTCTAATGAGATTGATGTTGGTATGAACAAATATAACTCTTTTGGTTATAATATTGAAAAATGTGTCAACATCTGAAAGAGATGCATAACTCATTGAATCAATGTTTTCCAAATAAAAAAATGTTTAAAAAATCATCTGTAAAGAATTCATTCAGAAAGTAAGAAAAGATTTTAATGTAACAGTACAAGAAGTTCATTGACGTGATTTTATTTTCCTTATTGCAACTTACCTTTAAGAACTACTCTTTGTTAAGTTTTGGTGTGAAATCAGAAAGAATATCCACAGTGATCTCAACTGGATTCATTTAGTATGTATAAAATACATTTTATTTTCTACTTCATATCTTTGTGAGGCTGGGTCGTTCTTATACACTTCAGCAAAAAAAATCATGGCAGGTTTGATACAGAACTCAGATATGAGAATCTAAGCTTTCTTCTATTAAGTCAGATAGTAACTAGGTTTGCAGATATTTTTCTAACTTTTTAACTTTGGAAAATTAGTTATTTTCATAAAATTCATTATTAATACATATTTAATGTTATTAATTTTTAATTAATTAGTTAATATGTTTATCTTCTCCTGGTTTGCATATCTAAGGTAGAAAATCTTAATATGTATAACCCATGTAAACAAAAGCTCTTAGAAGTTCTCTGTACTTTTTAAGAGTATAAAGAGGTCCTAACAAAATAGTTTGAAAACTGCTACTTTAAATTAAGGCTTGGTTTCTCTGAAGTTTAGAATACCATTGAAATAAGTTGGTTATTTGTGTAAAACCAAATAATTGATTTTATTTTACAGCAGTTATTACATATGAATAAAAAAAACAATGTCAGAAATAAACCCAGTAAGATCAAAGTTTTGTGTTTTTTAGGTTAACTCCAGTGTGTGTTATTCAAGGAATTATTGTGGTCACTCACTCAGATATTTTTGTTGTGGTCATTATTTGTTTTGAAGCTTGAGAAAGAAGTGGTGAAGGATGCAGTTTTAAAAGCTATAGAAGAAGAAAGAAAACATTTGGAAAATGTCCATGCTGAAGAAAGGGAGTTATGGAAGACTGAGCACGCAAAAGATCAAGAGGAAGTATCTCAGGCAATTCAAAAAGCTATACAAGAGCAGAGAAAAATTAGTCAGGTTAGTAAAATTAGCTCTTTAT
Organism: Redunca redunca; assembly: GCA_006410935.1. Taxonomy (NCBI): domain Eukaryota; kingdom Metazoa; phylum Chordata; class Mammalia; order Artiodactyla; family Bovidae; genus Redunca; species Redunca redunca. The sequence goes on along the minus strand of SJYQ01001076.1, from coordinate 623,770 downwards.
GAATATTTTCTTTCTTCTAAATTTTCTCAAAGTAACTTTACTATTATTTTATCTTACTTAAAATCACCTTNCTTAAAATCACCTTATTGGGCATAATTATTTTACTTTTGAGTTTAATATTTTAACTAAATAATTTTTAATATATCTGTACTTTTCACTTTTTAATGCTGATAATTTTGCCTTTTTAGTCTATTTTCAAAGAAGTCAGAATCCAAATTTATGTTTAATCACTATAACTACATTGTCTCCTCTTTGATATGCTTGTTTTCCTTTTTCACAAACACACATATGCACATAAAATCAAAGAAAATAATATATATGTGTTGAAAAGTTTAATTAGGTTCATCTGTGTCTAATTTGTGTAGCTATATACTTGTGAAAGTGAAGTCGCTCAGTCGTGTCCGACTCTTTGCAACCCCATGGGCAGTAGCCTGCACCAGGTTCCTCCATCCATGGGATTTTCTAGGCAAGAGTACTGGAGTGGGTTGCCATTTCCTTCTCCAGGGAATCTTCCCTACCCAGGGATCGAACCCAGGTCTCCCGCATTGTAGACAGACGCTTTACCATCTGAGCCACCAGGGAAGTCCTGGTGGTAGTAAAAGTTATACCTGTAGTTGGTAGAAAAGTAGAACCTCACAAATAAGCCCTGTAGTCTCATGAAATATACACATATCAACAAATATGGCCTACATTCAAAATGTCTTTTGATTACATTAATGAACAGTTAAAAATTAATTAGTTTAATTTTCTATAATTGAATTTGCATGGTTCTATTCATACTTACATTTAGTCATCTCAGGTATGAGATAACTGAATAAATCTTTCCTCCAACAAGCATAAAAAGCAAAAAATAACATTCATAGAAGTCTTTGTTTTACATGATTGTTCATTTGAGCATGCTTTATAAATGTGACTGAAATGACTTTTCTTTTCAGCTTTTGAGAACAAAAACCCAGATTTTCTTATGACTTGTTAATTTTAATGAAGTGCTAGGAAACCGAGTGCTTCTAGTATCTAGGATCAATGTTATAGTTTTTTTTTTTTTAATGTCACTTAAGTTTGTTCTCCAAAACACAAAATTACCCATTTATTATGAAAATTAAACAGATCTGTCAGTAATATCTATCTATGGTTAAGAAAACAGTGTAACAGTAATGTGATAAAATTTTATCTTTTTTTCTTTTCTTTTTTCCACTAGCATAATGATTATTTTCTAATTCTTTCTGTAACCTATGTTAGTGTCACAAATTTATATTGCATATATGTTTAATTGTCTGTCAGTTCAGTTGGTTGGAATTTCATGCCACTAATGTCAAGATCATTGGTTGAATCCTAATTTGGAAGAGTTTACTTAAAACTTCTTTGTGACCACAGACCACTCTTTAACCTCACAAAGATGTGGGCTGTTAGTCACCATGAAATTGGGAAAGAGGGCATGAATAAATCAGCACATGTTCATCACCCAAACTAAAAAACATAGAAGAGTACCCTCCTCTGTGAGCTTGTAAGTATTCTTGTCCATAAGAAACATTATAGTATATGACAGATGTTGAAATTTGTTCTCTATAGGCTCAGGGTACCATGAGGATAATCCAGTCATGTCATGAATAAATATATTGTTTCTTTTCTTACAAATGGATGCATATTTTGATAAAGAGAAAAAAAGTGTCTGAGTGTGTATATATGTGTGTATAATTGCCTAGTAGCTGACAGCTGACTAGAGATCTACAACAGAAAGAACAAACAATGTTGCCAGGTAGCTCCGATAAGTGAGGCAGTCCTATCAAATGTGTTCCAAGTTTTCCTTAAGCAGCTCACTACTTTTATTCTCACATGGTTGCAGAAAAGGCAAAACCAATACAATATTGTAAAGTAAAATAAAATAAAATAAAAAGATAGGATGAGAGCAAAAAAAAAAAAAAAAACTACATTGAAACAACTGGCATTCTCTTAGCCTCTTAAAGCTTCACAGTCCTATTCTAGAATGTTGACAAATTACTTTTCTTGGGAAGTTGATGGAGCTTATATATCTGTTATATACTTTACTTACTTAGACCAGCAGGATAAGCCAGTAAATTGCCACTTTCAAACTTTGTTTTATATTAATAATTGAAAAGACTGCCTGAAATGTTCCAGGGACTGTACTTATTTCTGAGGATATAGTAGTGAAGGAAAAAAAAAAAAATCCCCTTCCTTCTTGTAAAGAAAACTCACAGGAAACTATTGAAGGTGTAATAAAATGTGAAGTAGTGATCAGGGTCATGAAGAAAAATGAAGCTATCTAAGAAGCTAAAAGTGAGGGGACCAATGTATAAATAGTATAATCAGGTAAGGACTTAAGGAGATAGCATTTGAGCTGAGACCTGCGTTGAAGTGAGGAGTTTACTTTGAGACTAGCTAGGGGAAAAGAGCCGTAGAAAGCAATGGCACCCCACTCCAGTACTCTTGCCTAAAAAAATCCCATGGATGGAGGAGCCTGGTAGGCTGCAGTCCATGGGGTTGTGAAGAGTCGGACATGACTGAGCGACTTCACTTTCACTTTTCACTGTCACGCATTGGAGAAGAAAATGGCAACCCACTCCAGTGTACTTGCCTGGAGACTCCCAGGGACAGGGGAGCCTGGTGGGCCGCTGTCTATGGGGTCGCACAGAGTCGGACACCACTGAAGTGACTTAGCAGCAGCAGCAGCAGGGGAAAAGAGTATTTCAGGCATGGAGAATAGCAAGTGTAAAGGCTTTGAAGCAAAAAGATGCTTGTGAAAGTGAAAGTTGCTTAGTCATGCTTGACTCTTTGTGACCCCAAGGACTATACTATATACAGTCCATGAAATTCTTGAGGCCAGAATACTGGAGTGGGTAGTTGTTCCCCTCTCCAGGGGATCTTCTCAGCCCAGGGATTGAACCCAGGTCTCCCACATTGCATGCAGATTCTTTACCAGCTGAGCTACGAGGGAAGCCCAGGGTTACTGGAGTGGGTAGCCTATCCCTTCTCTAGCAGATCTTCCTGACCCAGGAATGGAACCAGGGTGTCCTGCATTACAAGTGGACTCTTTACCAACTGAGCTACCAAGGAAAGATGCTTGGTGTAATTAAAACTGTATGGCACTCCTATGGATATAGGTAGATACAATGACCAATGGAATAACAAGAATACAGAAAGAGACACACATTTTTTCTATAATTTATAAATTTTTAATCTGGGTTCCATAGAAAGGGGCCCTAGACAGTCTGTGAATTTACTGAAATTATGCAAGATTTGTGTATATGTGCAGATTTTTCTGCAGAGGTATACTGTAGCATTTATTAGATTCTGAAAAGTATTTTACTAATTATCCTAGACAAGATTAAAAATACAGTCATATTTTAGTATCTGTGAGGGAGTGATGCCAGGGCCCATCATTAATACCAAAATCTGCCAATTCTCAAGTTCTAAAATCAGACCTCACTACCGCAGTTCTGCATCTGCAGATTCAAGCAGTCACTGTATGTGTTTACTGAAAAAAGTAATACATGTTTAAGTGGACTTGCAGTTTAAGGCTGGGTTAATCAGGAACAATTGTAATTGCAGCTGGCTGTAATTTTTTCCTGGACTTTTGTCTACTAATATGAATTTCAGATAAATTAAATATTTAAATCTAGAAATTTAGTATGTTAAAAAGAAATTGGACAGATATCGATACTCTTTGAAATGGAGAGTTCAAGCAGGACTTGAGATCCTTAGTCTCTGCCAAGTATTTCATCCAGAAAGGCAATGAGAATACTAGCAAAAATTGTCATAAAAGTTACAAAATGAAAGTTCCTAAATAGACAAGAATCACAAAAATTATTCCTAGAGGATGGAGATCTGTTTTGATTCTCCAGTTTTTATCAACACAACATTGTAAGATATACAAAGAAACAGAAAGGTGTGCTTATAAACAAGAACTACAGTCCTGCTAACAATCTACAGAAACTGCATTAATGTTGGACTTAATAAACAAAGACTTTAATCTATTTTAATGTACTAGTATTAGGAGATCCATTGTTAATCATATAAGGCAGAACTGAAATCCCATGTTTATCATAATGCGAAGGAAAAAGAAGTAAAAAAAAATGAGAAATACAGTGCTTTGAATTATTTTTTAGTTTAAAAACTTAAAAGTATACATGGTTTGGTCTTCAACTTTGAAAAGGCATGCTAATTTAATGACATGCTTGAGCATATCTAAATGAAATTGTCGTATGTGGCCATGGTCTTTGAAGCCCATTAGAAAACATGGTTTTGTTCTCATTCTTGGATCCATGGAAGCTGGAACTTGGTATGCCTTTCACATACCAAATTCTTTTTGGATAAGAGGTTTGCCGTTGTAAACTAGCCAAAATTTTATGCCCACCAGCCCTGAAATCTTTCATCATTAATGAAATTTGCTGCTTTTCTCTTCCCCTCACACATACCCTAGCCTTCCTTCTTGTAACTAATATGCCTAAAATATGGTCTGGGCCTCTGGGCATATCAGTATATAAAGTATAATCAAGCTTGTTCTGATTTTATTCTTCTACTGAAGGCTTTTGCTAATAGTAGCCAAATGGAAAATCAAATTGATGCTAGAGCACAAAATTTATGAATCTTCCATTTTAGGAAACCACTAATTTCCTGTTCCTCACACTTGTTGAAAATAATCCTCAATCTTAGTGTTGATAAATTTCTACCTGATGATCTCTATATGGATTATCAGAAAAATTAATATTATAATAGATATATAGGTCAGTGAGAGGTAGGTAGGTTAACTTTCACAAAATGAAAGTTGCTCAGTCGTGTCTGACTCTTTGCGACCCCTTGGAATAGTCCATGGAATTTTCCAGGCCAGAATACTGGAGTGTGTAGCCTTTCCCTTCTCCAGGGGATCTTCCCAACCCAGGGATCGAACCCATGTCTCCTACATTGCAGGAGGATTCTTTACCAGCTGAGCCACAGGGATGCCCACCTGTCATAAAAGAGTATCCTAATTACAGAATAATGTACATTTTTTTCCTACCTTTGACAGGATGAAAATTCACATCAACCTCCAACTTTGGAAAACATTGCATTGACACTTTAATACTGGCCTTTTAGGGGTTCACTGAACACAAACACAAAAGATTTATGGAAGTTTTTTATTCTATCTTGAGAGAATGCTTCAGACTCTCAGTAGTCAGGACTCCAGTTGGGGTAACATTGGTTTTCACTATATTTCAAAATAAATGGTTTGAAATAAAGTTAATTATCCTTTAAAAAAGAATAGAATTTAGATTGGTGTTCATATTGCCTTGCCATTTTCATAATAAGCTCACCACTAGTGAGTTTATCATCAACAAGCAAAGTTTTTCTCAACTAATGTGGCTAATAAGGTGACAGTGTGATTCATATGAGTATCATCATAAGACTTTGATATTCTATATCTGTCTTCTGTCCATGTGTTTGTTGCTGTTTATTTTAGGTAATTAGCTTAAAAACAATTCTTATGGAACTGTTTCTTCATCTTTGCACAAAACAGTAAGATAGTGGTGTTGATGATGGTAGAGATGGCGATAATTCTAACGATATTGGCTATCTTTAATTCAGTTCTAACTATGAGGTACTTTTTAAATTGTTTTACTTGTTTGATCTCACTTAAACCTTAAAACCAACTTAAGAGACAAAAACTATCACTCCCATTTTCACATATGCAGAAATTAAACCTCAAGAAGATTATTTAACTTGCTCAAGGCCATAGTAACTCAGATGAGGCAATAGGCCACACTGAAAATCAGGCAGCCTTACTCTAGAGGCCTTGCGACTTACTACTGTTCTCTTTCCCAGTGTGCTCATCCTAGAACAAATACAAATACATCTTATTTGTAATTAAATGTATCGGTAATTTTAGTAGGAAAACGTGAGGGAAATTTTTTTATGTTTTTATTCATTCAGTAATATTTATTGACCATCTGACATGTATTGGCACTTTTGGAAGCTGTGAGCATATAGCACTGAATAAGATACCCAAGGTCCCTANACCCATGATAATTAAAGTAATTCATTATAGTGATGTGGACTTTGAAGAAAAAAAATCAAGGTTTTGTGTTTGGCTGAGGATAGGTGGTAGGGGAACTTTTAGATACGTAAGTTAGGAAAGAAGCCAGACTCCAAAAAACTTGCATGCTGCATGATTCTACTTACAGGCACACTTTGTTTTATTGTGCTTCACTTTACTTACGCTTTGTGGATGCTGCATTTTTTACAGACTGAAAGTTTGTAGGACCTCTGCCTTAATCAAGTCTACTGGCACTATTCTTCCAGCAACATTTGTTCACTTCATGTCTCTAAGTCACGTTTGGTAATTATAATATTTCAGAGTTTTTCATTATGTTTCTGTTTGTTGGGATCTGTGAACAGTGTGATCTGTGCTGTTACTATCGTTGTTTTGAGGGCACCACAAGCTGCACCTATGTAAGTCAGCAAACTTAGTCTGTAAATTGGTATGTATTCTGACTGCTCCATCGATGAGCTGTTTCCCTATTCTTCTTCCTCTCCTTGGGCATCCTTATTTCCTGAGACACAACAGTATTGAAATCAGGCCAATTAATAATTCTTAAATAGTCTGTAAGTGTTTAAGTGAAGGGAAGAGTCACACTTCTCTTACTTTAAATCAAAAGCTAAAAATGATTAGGCTTAGTGAGGGGCGTTCTTGCTGAGTTGCTTCAGTGGTGTCTAGCTCTTTGCAACCCTATGGACTGTAGCCAGCCAGTCTCCTCTGTCCATGGGATTCTCCAGGCAAGAATACTGGGGTGGGTTGCCATTTCTTTCCCCAGGGGATCTTCCCAGCCCAGGGATTGAAGGCATGTCAAAAGCTGAGACAAGGTGAAAGCTAGGCCTCTAACACCAAAGAGTTAACCATATTGTGAATGCAAAGGAAAAGTTCTTTAGGGAAATGAAAAATGCTACACCAATGAACCCACAAATAAGAAGAAAGCAAAACAGCTTTATTGCTGATATGGAGAATGTTTTTTTGAATAAAATATAAAACCAGCCACAACATTCCTTTACAACAAATCCTAATCCAAAGCACGCCCCTGCCTCTGTTCAGTTCTGTGAAGGCCAAAGGAGGCAAGGAAGCTGCAGAAGAAAAGTTGGGAGCTAGCAGAGGTTGGTTCATGAGGTTTAAGGAAAGAAGCCTTTTTCATAACATAAAAGTGCAAGCTGAAGCAACAAGTGCTGATGTAGAAGCTGAAGCGAGTTATCCAGAAGATCTAGCTCAGATAATTAATGAAGGTGACTGCACCAAATAACAGATTTTTAATGTAGATGAAACAGCCTTGTGTTGGAAGAAGATATCATCTAGGACGTTCACAGCTATAGAGAAGAAGTCAGTGCCTGGCTTCAAAGCTTCAAAGTACAGGTGACTCTCTTATTAGAGGCTAATGCAGCTGGTTAAGTTGAAGCCAGTGCTTCTTTGGCCCTGAAAGTCCTCAGGCCCTTCAGAATTATTCCCAATTTACTCTGCCTATGCTTCTTATAGATGGAACAACAAAGCCAGGATTACAGCACATCTGTCGACAACGTGGTTTACCAAATATTTTCAGTTCTGTTTCTTCCACTCAAAAAAAAAAAATTCTTTCAAAATATTATTGCTCTTTGACAGTACACCTGACCACCCAAGAGCTCAGATGTACAAAGAAATTAATGGTGTTTTCATGCCTGCTTAACAGAATATCCATTCTCTAGCCTATGGGTCAAGGAGTAATTTCAACTTTCAACTCTTATAATTTGAGAAATAGAGTCTGTAAGGCTGCAATAGATCCTGATTCTTTTGATGGATCTGAGCAAAGTAAATGGAAAACTTCTGGGAAAATGTCACCATTCTAGATGCTATTAAGAACATTCAGATTCATGGAAGGAGGTCAAAATATCGACATGTAGGAGTTTGGAAGAAGTTGATTTCAACCTTCCTGGATAACTTTGAGGTATTCAAGACTTCAGTGGAGGAAGTAATTGCACATTTGGCTAAAGCAGTGGCAAGGGTTTGCGAGGATTGACTCCAAATTTGTTAGAAGTTCTACTCCAGGTAAAATGTTATCAAACAGTATTCCAAGTTACAGAGACTATGAAAGGAAGTCAATCAGTCAGCAAACTTCATTGTTCTGTCTTATTTTAAGAAACTACTGCAGCCATCCCAGCCTTCAGCAGCCACCATCCTGATTAGTCAGAAGTCATCAACCTTGAGGTGAGACCCTCCACCAGCAAAAAGATTAAGACTCCCTGAAGCTCAGAGAATGTTTTAACATTTTTTTAGCAATAAAGCTTTAAACGAAGGCATGTATTACTTAAGACATAATGCTCTTGCACACTTAATAGACTATAGTAAAGTGTAAACCTAATAACTTATAGGCTCTGAGAAAAAAGATTTTGTGACTTATTTTTTTCCACTATTCATTTTATTGCCGTGATCTGGACCCAAACCCACAATATCTCCAAGATATGCCTGTATTTAAAATCCTAGAGAAGGCAAAATTAGCTTGAGAGGAAAGAAATCAGTAGTTGATAGGGAAGAGACTTACAGCAGGGGGACATTTGAAGATGATGAAAATGTTTTAATCATAATTGTAGTGGTGCTTACATTTGATATGATAGAACCATATCAAATTATATATTTCATACTGCTAATTTTACTATATGTAAATAATATTTTAACGAAGCTAATTTTTATAAACAAAGCTAAGTCACTTCAGTCGTGTCCGACTCTATGCGACCCCATAGACGACAGCCCACCAGATTCCCCCATCCCTGGGATTCTCCAGGCAAGAACACTGGAGTGGGTTGCCATTTCCTTTTCCAATGCATGAAAGTGAAGTCGCTTAGTCATGTCCGACTCTTAGCGACCTCATGGACAAATGACTGCCAAAAATAAATTATTGGATAGATAGCAACTTCAGATGCTGACTTCATTTATCAGTACTATGGTGAGAAAGAATTCAGTTTTATGGAGATAACATCTAATTTGTGCACACTAAATTTGAGGTATCTATTCATAATCCAGGAGGGAATATTCAGTAGGCAGTTATAAATATGAGCCTGGAGTTCAGGTGAGTTGTCAGGGCTGGAGACCAAAATTTGAGATTAACAAGTATATAAATGATATTTAAAAGCAAATAAAATCTGGACTAGACTTTACATGACATTCTTTTATGGAACTTGGGCCATTTTGTAACTAGAAAGAATTACATTCACTTTAAATTAACTGTTTAATAGTAGAAACAGTCTCACACTCCTGGTTACTGTATCTCAGATGAAATTGGGAAGGTATTAAAGTTATTGATGCTTTCTGTATCACACTATTACCCAGGGTTGATCAACCAGCTCTTCATCTACATTCTCTGGGAAGCTCAGAGCCAGCAGCACAATAGCAACTCCTGCCACCCTCTGCCCAGCTCTTGTCTGGTTTCAGAGGCCACCGCTCATTCTGTCTCCTAGTTCTTTGGCAGCTGGTTGAGAAACATCAACCCTGAAGAACTACTGTCCTGGGAACTATAAACTGCTTGAGTACTGACTGAAGGGCCTGGCTTTGTGAAGCCTGGAATGTTTTCATTAATTCCAAGATTTAAGTCACTCCACAGCACTCAGATATATCTTTAATGGAAAGAATTCCAAAAATAAAATTTGTAATTAGCAGCACTTAACGTCTTGGCCACTAAGTCTTACTCAAATGTGGAGAGGATAGCATGTGGCAAAGCAAAAAGCAAGTCAGGCTTAAAACTTAAGCAACATCATTTACTCCTGAGAAATTCAAGGGGAAAAACAGCTTTTGCTTCCCAATTTACTTCGAGATTTTCTCTGTATTAATACTGACTTTAACTGAGGAGAGAAATGTTAAACAATGACCAAAAACATGCTACCTAAGGATTGTGGCACATATTTATCCAAATGTACTTGAGAGATGACTTGATTTGATTTGGCCTTGTTCATAAAGTAAGACCAAGTCACAGTGTTGATTGTAGACTTGCACTTTTTTTTCTGGTATATTAAGGAGAAAGCTTATGACTCTGGCTTATTTGATGTTCATATTAAATTAATTCTGTGTTTCTTAAAAATCTTTGTTAAAGCACATTTGTTATTGACACCAAAGCGGGCAAAAAGAAGAGAGTCATTAATTTTGCTGTTCTAGCAAAGTCCTGTAAAAAGACTCCAGTGCATACAGACACTTAAACTATGTCTGACGTTGGAAGCTCTTCATAATAGTTTATAACCACAGCCACAGTAATTTGGGGTTATGTTTTCCCCAGAAACCACAGACATTACAATCAGTGGTTAAATTTTCTTTAAAAAATTTAGCTTTGCCACCTGACCCTTCTTTTTAAAAAGGAAATAACGTTTCTATTTTAACTAAGCAGGCCAGATAGTTTCACAACACTGAAATAATTTTTCAGTATTGACTTATTTTGTTTTGATTCATTAGTTTTAAAATTTTTTATGTACTGAAATTTGACCTAGTTAGGTATAGGTAAAATCTTAATTAGATTTTTAGTTGTCAAAAGTATTGTATCTAGAGACAAGTGAACAGTAGTACATCAGCTTACCTTCTCGTCTCTCGAGACTTTTTCCTCCTATTACATTTCCTATTGTATTCAGTTAGTGAAATAGCCATCTACCAAGGTAGCCAGTCCAGAGAAGGACCTCCTCCTAAACTTTTCCTCTCTTGTCCCCATTTTACTACCTTTAAATCATTAAAGTTTTCCTTAAATAATCCTTAAACATACACACTTCCTTCCTACCTGCTATCATTGGCTTAATTAGGGTTCTTATTGCTTACCTTGACCTCTTGTATACATTTCTTTGTTTCCAGTTTTGTCCCTTTTCAAATTGGAATAATGTCAGTGCCTCCCATAGCCTGTAGAATATACGTAGAATGATCGACAGATCTTTCAGAACATAAAATACAAATCTTTTAGTGACCTGGTCTCCACATTTCCAGCTCATATTCTGCCACTCTGCTTCACTCTGCTTTTTGTACCATCCTACTGGTACACTTACTAGCCTGTTTATGATGTGTGTTAGGCGCTCAGTTGTGTCTGACTCTTTGCAACCCTGTGGACTGTAGCCCATCAGACTCTTATCTCCATGGAATTCTCCAGACAGGAATAGTGGAATGGGCAGCCATTCCCATCTCCAGGATATCAAATTTGGGTCTTTTGCATTGCAGACAGATTTTTACCATCTCAGCCACCGGGGAAGCCCCATTTTTGGTACTGGGCCTTTAGCAATACTGTGCCTTCAGCCTAGAATGCCATTGCTTTCCTAACTTTCAAAACCCTCTCTTGTTAATAACTTGGTTTTTTTTTAATTCAGTAAATTTCTTTGTCCATTTCTCAGATTAAATCAAGGTTTTTTCCTCTTCATTGGCAGTATTTAACTCTATAGTGCCTAACCATATTATATTAAAAGGATCTGCTTCTGTGTCTTCTTCACTATATTATCAGCACTTTTAAAGTAGGAACTGAGTCTTGAACAAGCTGCAAGAGATTGTGAAATGGTTCTGGACCAGCACTGTTTTAGGAGAATCGTTAATCTTTCAAAAATGAACTTGATCTCTGATAATACAATTTGGCTCTCTTAAGAGTTTTGCTTGCTTTTAAATGGAATGTGTTACAAAGTAGGATAACCTAAATTAATACTTTGGCTATTATGATCCCTTTTTAAAAAGTATGCATTAGATTGTCTGTTGGGTGCCAAACTGAGATGATTCTCACTACTATTGAAGTTTATTTAATAAAGCACTCAGAAGGAAATCTGGGCAAAAAAAAAAAAAGATAATTAATTTCAGATTCAGAAGAGTGTTTACTTTGAACAACTAGTTTCGATTTTTTGTAAGGTAGTGATGAATTACTGCATGAGTAGTAGTAGGAATTCTTTAGTCACAGTAAAGCACACACTCTCGCTGGTCAGATGGAAATAGCACATTCAGTTTCATATACCATGTTTTAAGAGAGACATTTCCAAATCAGAATAGGACTAACTTAAGACATTTATTAATGCTCCCTCAGCATCTATTCCTCTCTTCCCAAAGTGATACTTTTTATTTCTTAGCCATGTGGTTTAGGTGAGATTTAACCTACTTTCTAATCTAGGCATAAGTCCTTATTTACTTAGGCTAATGATTATATTCCATCCCCATGTTAGAAGGTTCCAAGAATTCACACATATTCTGAGTCAAGCCTATAAGACTACATTTGGGACTTGGATCCTCAAGTACGTAAACACTCTCATTCATAGCAAAAAATGAGAAAATCTTCGGAACTGTAGGTGACCATCTTGGGACCATATGTGTAGAGCTTTTTGTGCAAATGGAGCCAACACCAAAGGCAGAGCTAGGGAGAGAGATCCCCATCACGTTGCTGGAACGTGTATTTCTTTTATGTTTTTCTGTGAGACTGAATTATTTTTAGACAGTTTGTGCTGAATTTTCTGTTACCTGTGATTGAAATAACTAACTGATTGCCAAATAAATGTGCTAAGTAATAAATGGGGTTAGATTTGAGTCCTAGCTTGTGACTTGTGTTACCTTGACCAATTTTTTAAAATGTATGAGGCCCCATTTCCTCCAATCCCACTGTAAAGTGGGATTAATAATACCTGCTTTGTAGAATTGCTGTGAGACCTTTAAAAACATGTTTTTCAAAAAGAATAAAAACATAGATAGATCGATTGTCGAACAAAAATATTGATAGATTATAAAACAGCTTTAGACACCATTAAATATCATGTAAATATTATGTGGTATCGTGGTCAAGTCAGTGACAGAGCAGGAAACTTTGCCATATAGTTTTAAAGGAATTGGAGTATGTAGCTCAGAGAAGAGGAGAATAAAGATATGAGAACATTGTTCACATATTTGAAGGGCTGCAGTGAAGGATTATTGTTGTTTGTTTATTTTAAGAGGGACAGATTAGAAGAAATAGGTGAACAATTTTAAATGTCCCAATATGATAAAAAATCATTAGATCACAGGTTATCTAGCAACAGGTATATAATTTTTATCCAGGACTCTGAAGAAAGGATTAAATAGGAGATCGAAGAATGTATATATATTGAGGATATCATTTCTACTGTCCTTTTTTTGTTATAGAATCTCTCTGTTCCTGTGTCAATAGGAATTACCAACCCTGCAGATTTGTACCCAGTTACTAACATGCCCCAAATCTACCCTTGTGTTAACATAATCATTGGAAATTCTTCCAGAAATAATTACTATAAAATCTCTTTAAAATGTGTTTGAAATTTTTACATTGCCACTTTTTAAACATAACTAAGTAGTTTCACTGCTTTAAATCTCAGGGTATACCTGCCTCTCAAAATGGTTCTGAAGATTAAGTGAAAAATGCACATTAGTTTTCTTAATTTAAATACCAAATATCATTGCTTTTTTAGTTTTTAATACTGTTTACGGTATATTTTTCTTAACTCCGCTCTTCACACAGACCTCTATTAGGTCACCGAATCTTTAAGTACTGTTGATAAGTTTATAGCCCAGTATAAATTCACTTAGCTTACTTAGCATGCTGCCTGAAACATAAGATTTGTTGTAACTGAGATGACCACTGCTGTTGTTGATGCTGTTTATTTTACCATTATTACCCACCACCTTTGTAGTTTTAACACCTAGAATAGTAGCATGTATGATAAACAGTTGGACTGTGAAGAAAGCTGAGCATTGAAGAATTGATGCTTTTGAACTGTGGTGTTGGAGAAGACTCTTGAGAGTCCCTTGGACTGCAAGGAGATCCAACCAGTCCATTCTAAAGGAGATCAGTCCTGGGTGTTCTTTGGAAGGAATGATGCTAAAGCTGAAACTCCAGTACTTTGGCCACCTCATGTGAAGAGTTGACTCATTGGAAAAGACTCTGATACTGGGAGTGATTAGGGGCAGGAAGAGAAGGGGACGACTGAGGATGAGATGGCTGGATGGCATCACCGACTCGATGGACGTGAGTTTGAGTGAACTCCAGGAGATGGTGATGGACAGGGAGGCCTGGTGTGCTGCGATTCATGGGGTCACAAAGAGTTGGACATAACTGAGCGACTGAACTGAACTGAACTGAACTGATGACAAACAGTGAGTGAGTGGCTAATTGCTGTGATTACTTCAGGCTGTAGTTTCTAAACTGAATCAGGGTGCCCTGCACTGCAGTGACTTCACAAGGATGCTGCCTGGTATTTTAAGTATTAAAGGACAACATAGAGAAGACACTTGAGATCACTGGACTAGCTTTGTCAATAATAATGACAGTCTTACATTTCTGTCTATTACTATCATATCTTAGTGAACATGGGATTTATATGTTGCTATGATTAAAAAAAAAAAAGTACCATGCAAATATCATTGTGGAATAGGAAATAAAGTCCAGTCTTAAGTCAAGATTTAAGAAGTTGTACAATGCCTGACATGTACAAATTCCCATAAATAACTATGTTTAATAATGAATTAAAAGTTTTTTTCTTTCCATTTATTGTATCTTTTCAAATGGCTACTAAGGTATGTTCCATTAATAAATGAGACACTTAGGTATTTCTTCTGGCCTAGAGGGTACCATGAACAAGATTACTGAGACAGCCAAACAAATCATGAACTGAAAAAGCCAGGGAAGCTTTAACCTAGGTATATCCACAAGATATATACCTCTTGTGGGGTCCACAAGAGAAGTAAGTTATAGTCCCTATGCTTAAGTAGGTTTCTTTGAATTGAGGAAACAAATTCACTCATTTGTTGAAGATTAATTAGGCATTTCTGCTGTGTACCAGGTATTCATTTTGCCAACAGAGTTTCATATAGTCAAAGCTGTGGTTTTTCCAGTAGTCAGGTACAGATGTGAGAGTTGGACCATAAAGAAAGCTGAGCACCGAAGAACTGATGCTTCTGATCTGTGGTGCTGGAGAAGACTCTTGAGAGTCCCTTGGACCGTGAGGAGATCAAACCAATCAAACATAAAGGAAATCAACCCGTAATATTCATTGGCAGGTCTGATGCTGAAGCTGAAGCGCCAATATTTTGGTCACCTGATGTGAAGAGCTGACGCATTGGAAAAGACTCTGATGCTGGGAAAGACTGAAGGCAAAAGAAGATGAGGGTGTCAGAGGATGAGATGATGCTGAGGCTGAAGCCCTAATAATTTGGCCACCTGATGGGAAGAGCCGACTCTTTGGAAAAGACCCTAATGCTGCAAAAGAGTGACAGCAGGAGAAGAAGGGGGTGACAGAGGATAAGAATATAAACTGTAATAATTATAAATCACTGATTTCGGTGAAAAGCATTATTCACTTCTGTGGCATTCTCAAAAATTCATAACCCCTGTCTAATTGTAAGAGAAAAAAACACCAATCCAAATTTCTTCAAAATGAAAAGTACTTTTCAACAGTGTCAATATAATAAGGAAAGACTGAAAAACTGCCAGAAATTGGAGGAGACTAATGAGACATGATGTCTGAATGCAATATCTTTCCCTAGTTTAATCCTGGAACAGAAAAAAGGCATTATTAGAAAAGCTGTTGTATATGCTCAACAGAATAATCTATTGAGTGTAATCTATTTAATATTACAATATGATATTAATTTGTTAGCTTGATAAATGTACCATAGTTATGTAAGATGTTAATATTAGAAGAAGCTGTGTTAAGGGCATATGAGAACCCTTGTACTGTCTTTGTAAGTTTTCTGTACCTCTAAAATTATTTCCAAATAAAAAGTTTCATGCATTTTTTTCAAACACATATCCAGATAAAAGAGCAGTTTTATTAACTCCCTTCTAAAACCTCACTGAAATGAAAACTCTGAAATGGAGCCCTAAATTAGAAGTGGAGATGACTGAGAAGACCAATATACAACATGCAGTGTACTCTGGGGAAACTCCCAAAGGCTTCCTAGTTGGTGGAACCAGGTATCTCTAGAAGTGAAAATGAAGATGAAGCTTCAGTTTGAAGGAGAGTTTGGAAGTTTGTGTAATAAACAGATCCCCACTCATCCTCTGCAAATTCGATCAGAAACCTGGGATTAGTTCTCTGGGGGAAAAGGCAAAAGAAAATGGAAGGTGTCTGGACCAGGGATCACCAAGCATACTTGAGGGTATAAATGCTTTAATGAAATGGGATTTGGAGGACAGCAAGGTGAAAAGTTTTCAGCTGCTTATTGAGAACATTACCCATTTTTCCCATCACAGCTCTCAGAATGCTGAAAACCAAACAGGAAATTTGAAGATTCTTTAACTGAGGCATCTAGGCAGCCCAGGATAAAAGACTTAACTGTATTGTATCCGAAATCTCCCTAAGGAAGCAACTCAGCCAGATTACTCTGCTCTTAAGATCACAGTCCATAAACCACAACTGCAAGCACAGATATGTTACTCAGCATTTTAGTGCTCTACTCTTAAACATGAGCAAATAGTCAAGTATAAATAGAATACTCCTCATGAAAAGCAGAGATTAAAAACGTTCTATGGAGACATGAAAAGTTAAAAAAAAACACTATCATTAATTTGTTTAAGAGATTTTGCACCTGTGAAACAGGAAGAGGGTGCCTTTTTAAAAGTCAAATGAAAGGATTAGAAATTTAAAATACAATAGAAAGTTTAAAAAACAACAGCAAGAGTCAGAAGATGAAATGTTAGGAGTCTTCCAGATAACATTGTATAAAAATATGAAGAAATGGAAAATAGAAGTGAAAAGATGAGGCAATTACACAATTGGTTCAGGAGATTCTTTTGGTGAATCACAGGATCTTGTTCAGTTTAGTTCAGTCACTCAGTCGTGTCCGACTCTTTGCGACCCCATGAATTGCAGCACACCAGGCCTCCCTGTCCATCACCATCTCCCGGAGTTTACTCAGACTCATGTCCATTGAGTCCGTGATGGCATCCAGCCATCTCATCCTTGGTCGTCCTCTTCTCCTCCTGTCCCCAATCCCTCCCAGTATCAGAATCTTTTCCAATGAGTCAACTCTTCTCATGAGGTGGCCAAAGTACTGGAGTTTCAGCTTTAGCATCATTCCTTCCAAAGAAATCCCAGGGCTGATCTCCTTCAGAATGGACTGGGTGGATCTCCTTGCAGTCCAAGGGACTCTCAGGAGTCNGCAATCTTGATTCCAGCTTGTGTTTTTTCCAGTTCAGCATTTCTCATGATGTACTCTGCATAGAAGTTAAATAAGCAGGGTGACAATATACAGCCTTGACATACTCCTTTTCCTATTTGGAACCAGTCTGTTGTTCCATGTCCAGTTCGAACTGTTGCTTCCTGACCTGCATACAGATTTCTTAAGAGGCAGGTTGGGTGGTCTGGTATTCCCATCTCTTTCAGAATTTTCCACAGTTTATTGTGATCCACACAGTCAAAGGCTTTGGCATAGTCAATAAAGCAGAAATAGATAAATAAATAGATAAATAAAACAGGATCTTGAGGCAAAATAAAAAGCAGAAAGTAAAATGCAGTAAATATAATAATAATAGTATTAAAGTAAATCTTGCAAAATTGAAAGACATGAGTTTCTAAATTATAAGATACAAGTTTCTAGGTAGGGCTGTTACTAAGTTTATCATTAAATTTTTGAGAAGCAAAGGTAAAGAAAATACATAAAGGTTCTCATAAGAGGGACACATTTATGCAAATGATAATGAATCAGAATGTGTAAGCAGACTCTTCAATAACCTTGAAAACTGCACAAATTTTCCCTAGAAAGCTATACTCAGCCAAACTATAATTTAAGTGTGAGGGTAGAATGAAAGCATTTTCAAGACAAAGGAGATATCAAAACTTATGCTTCTCATGTACCTTTTTCTGAAGAATCTCCTGAAAGAGGTACTCTATCAAAACAAAGAAAGAACATGCCTTTTCTGAGGAATCTCCTGGTGGAGGTACAGTATCAAAACAAAGAAGTAAAGAAAGAAAAAAGAAGCCAGTGGTATCTAGAAAGCTGATAAGCTCCAGAGAAATGTAGCCAAACCCCTAGAAAAATCATGGAAATCCCAGAATAACTGACCTAGAGAACAACTAATCCTGGTTGGAGATATGTCCAGGAGATATGTCTCTAAGAAGGTAAACAGACTGCTTGATACCTTTGAATGTATTGAAAAGACATATAGAGAATTAGATAAGAATTTTGGAATTAATGTTTAATACATATTTGCTTAAGCCAGTATAATGTGGCTACAGTAACACTGTATCATTTCTGAGTCCATATCTTAAGAGACATTCCACCTTTTCTTTTACAATTCTGTCCAGCTGCTGCGTGAAAAATCCTGAACTAGTCTGCAGGAGATAGGAGCCCATAGGAAGGAGAAACAAGCCAGCCTACTGTAGGCCATCATTGTAGCAGCAGCCAGATTGGGACCCACCAGTTGATGGCAGATACATGGGAGAACCCAGCCAAGACCAAAAGAACGGTCCAGCTGAGCCCAGCTCAGGTTGCCAGCTTACAGAATCATGAGCTAAATCAGGGATTGGCAAGCTTTTTCTGTAAAGAGCCAGTTAGTAAATATTTTAGAAACTTACAGGCCAAGAGGCTTAATTGAAAATATTATGCAGAGCTTATGTTTACACAAGAAACAGCAAATATTCACAAATTTTTGTTGATGAAATTCAAAATATGGTAATATTAATTTTTCATAATGTGCATCTACTTGTGTTCTTCGCCAAGTTGTGTCTGACTCTGCAACCCCTTGGACTGCAGCACATCAGGCTTCCCTGTCCTTCACTACTAGGGAGAAGAATAGAATTGTCTTTGGAAAGAATAACATTTTGCTTAATTGTGGTTCCATTAAGTATTCCTGTCATCAAAAATGATTACAAATACTTATTTGTTAATGCCAATATCTAATGAGACTCTACTTATTTCATCTTTAAGAATCTCTTTCACACAAATAAGTATATAATTTTAATTGAGCGTATTCATTATTTGAGAAGCATATGTAGAATTAAATTCTTCTCATTTTGCCTATCATTACACTGCAGATTGATTATTTCCAATTGAAAATTAGATGGAAGCTCCTCAGTTACCTGGATTTTTGAAATATGGAAATTTCATCTGCAGTTAGATCAATATGTGAAAAGCACTGATGGAGCTGTGATGTAAGCTCATAAATTTATGTAGGAATTGAAGTCCTACTTCCTTAACTGTTGATACAAAGGAACTGCATAAAGTAGGTTGACTTATGATTCAGACATTCATTTTCTGAGGTGCAGTTCCACAACCACATGCAACTTTTAAAGTAATACATAATTAAATAATTATGAAGAGAAGAGACACTACTCTGCAGACAAAAGTCCGTGTAGTCAAGACTATGGTTTTCCCAGTGGTCATGCACAGTTTTAAGAGCTGAACCATTAAGAAGGCAGAGTGCCAAAGAATTGATGCATTCAAACTATAGTGCTGGAGAGCACTCATGAGAGTTCCTCAAACAGCAAGATCAAACCAGTCAATCTTGAGGGAAATCAACCCCAAATACTCATTGGAAGGACTGATGCTGAAGATGAAACTCCAGTATTATGGTCATCTGATGTGAACAGCTGACTCATTGGAAAAGTCTCCGATGCTAGGAAAGATTGAGGGCAGGAGGAGAAGAGGCCATCAGATGAGATGGCAGGATGGCATCACTGATGCAAAGGAAATGGGCAAACTTTGGGAGATGGTGAGGGTCAGAGAGGCCTGGCGTGCTTCAGTCCATGGAGTCACAAAGAGTCGGACATGACTGGGTGACAAAACAACAGCAGCAATGTATATCATGTATAGAATCAAAGTAAAGCACATTGTTGTTCTAGAAAATATTTGATCAGTTCAGTTCAGTTCAGTCACTCAGTCATGTCTGACCCTTTGTGACCCCATGAATAGCAGCACGCCAGGCCTCCCTGTCCATCACCAACTCCCAGAGTTTACTTAAACTCATGTCCATGGAGTTGGTGATGCCATCTCATCCACTGTCATCCCCTTCTCCTCCTGCCCCCAATCCCTCCCAGCATCAGGGTCTTTTCCGATGAGTCAACTCTTCGGATGAGGTGGCCAAAGTACTGGAGTTTCAGCTTTACTGTCAGTCACTCCAGTGAACACCAAGGACTGATCTCCTTTAGAATCGACTGGTTGGATCTCCTTGCAGTCCAAGCGACTCGCAACAGTCTTCTCCAGCAACACAGTTCAAAAGCGTCAATTCTTTGGCACTCAGCTTTCTTCACAGTCCAACTCTCAAATCGATACACGACCACTGGAAAAACCATGGCTTTGACTAGACGTAACTTTGTTGGCAAAGTAATGTCTCTGCTTTTTAATATGATATCTAGATTGGTCATAACTTTCCTTCCAAGGAGTAAGCGTCTTTTAATTTCATGGCTGCAGTCACCATCTGCAGTGATTTTGGAGCCCAAAAAAATAAAGTCTGACACTGTTTCCCTATCTATTTGCCATGAAGTGATGAGACTGGATGCCATGGTCTTAGTTTTCTGAATGTTGAGCTTTAAGCCAACTTTTTTGCTCTACTTTTTCACTTTCTTCAAGAGGCTCTTTAGTTCTTCAGTTTCTGCCATAAGGGTAGTGTCATCTGCATAACTGAGGTTATTGATATTTCTCCTGGCAATCTTGATTCCAGCTTGTGCTTCATCCAGCTCAGCATTTCTCATGATGTACTCTGCATCTGAGTTAAATAAGCAGGGTGACAGTGTACACCCTTGATGTACTCCTTTCCCTATTTGGAACCAGTCTGTTGTTCCATGTCCAGTTCGAACTGTTGCTTCCTGACCTGCATATAGGTTTCTCAAGAGGCAGGTTGGGTGGTCTGGTATTCCCATCTCTTTCAGAATTTTCCACAGTTTATTGTGATCCACACAGTCAAAGTCTTTGGCATAGTCAATAAAGCAGAAATAGATGTTTTTCTGAAACTCTCTTGCACTTTTGATTATCCAGCAGATGTTGGCAATTTGATCTCTGGTTGTTCTTCATTTTCTAAAACATTGTACAGGAGACAGGGATCAAGACCATCCCCAAGAAATAGAAATGCAAAGAAGCAAAATGGCTGTCTATGAGGCCTTACAAAAAGCTGTGAAAAGAAGAGAAGCTAAAAGCAAAGGAGAAAAGGAAAGATATAAGCATCTGAATGCAGATTTCCAAAGAATAGCAAGGAGAGATAAGAAAGCCTTCCTCAGTGATCAGTGCAAAGAAATAGAGGAAAACAATAGAATGGGAAAGACTAGAAATCTCTTGAAGAAAATTAGAGATACCAAGGGAACATCTCATGCAAAGATGTGCTCAATAAAGGACAGAAATGGTATGGACCTAACAGAAGCAGAAGATATTAAGAAGAGGTGGCAAGAATACACAGAAGAACTATCCAAAAAAATCTTCACAACCCAGATAACCTCGATGGTGTGATCACTCACCTAGAGCCAGACATCCTGGAATGTGAAGTCAAGTGGGCCTTAGGAAGCATCACTATGAACACAGCTAGTGGAGGTTGTGGAATTCCAGTAGAGCTATTTCAAATTCTGAAAGATGATGCTGTGAAAGTGCTGCACTCAATATGCCAGCAAATTTGGAAAACTCAGCAGTAGCCACAGGACTGGGAAAAGTCAGTTTTGATTCCAGTCCCAAAGAAAGGCGATGCCAAAGAATGCTCAAAGTACTGCACAATTGCATCTTCTCACATGCTAGTAAAGGAAATGACCTTCATCATGACCTATTTAATTGTAACATTATAGAAAGTGATTCTAGTAGGAGTACTGGAAAGATTAGTAAGTAGAACTCTTTCTTCCACACTTACAAAACTAGTTATACAATAATGTGTATGTGATTTTTTTATACATGTTTTATTTTTAACAAAATATATTTAGGATGAGAAGTGTCAATATATTTTAACAAACTTACCAACATATGCAAATGGATGTTTTTCCCTCCAAAATGTTAATTTTAGAGCAGTGCTTCTCAACTGAAGATGATCTAGTAAGCAAATACCAAGTATACTACTTATAACAATACTCCCATCTCCACCCCCAGCAAGGAATTTTCATTAGTGCCAAGGTTGAGTATGAATCATGCCTTAGAGAATATATCATGTTCCAGGATGTCCACATTACTAAAATATTCTGGAAAGTATTCTTTCAGAATTGCCTTGTTTGAATGTATTCATTAGTGGCAAATCATCATCCCTCGTGAAGTATATTTTATTTTAGACTAAGTCTCATGACTCACAGGGACAATATAGATCATTCATGGAATTCAAGAAAACATGCAGGCAGATATTCACAGACACATGAACATGCATAGAAAATTCACTGATTGTTGCTTGTTCCAAATTTAGTTATAAAATGAAAGGTTTAAACTTTTTATGTCAAATTCAAAGATATTTATTTATTGAAATAAATGAAATAATAAAGTTTTTTTTTTCCTTTTTTCACTTATATTTTATACTGGAGCATAGATGATTAACAATGCTGTGTTAGTTTCAGTATACAGCAAAGTGATTCAGTTATACACATACATGTATCTGTTCTTTTTCAAGTCCTTTTCCCATTTAGGGTGTTACATAATATGGACTTGAGTTTCACGTGCTATACAGTAGGTATTTGTTGGTGGTTGTTGTTAAGTTGCTCAGTTGTTTCCAGTTCTTTGCAACCCCATGGACGCAGGACACCAGGCTTCCCTGTCCTTCACAGTCTACTGGAGCTTGATCAAACTCATGTTCAGTGATTGGTGATGCCATCTAACCATCTTATCCTCTCTCATCCGTTTCTTCTCCTGCCTTCAATCTTTTTAGCATCAAGGTCTTTTCTGATGAATCACTTCTTTGCATCAGGTGACCAAAGTACTGGAGCTTCAGCTTCAGTATCAGTCCTTCCAATGAATATTCAGGATTGATTTCCCTTAGGATTGACTGTCTTGATCTCCTGGCTGTCCAAGGGATTCTCAAGAGCCTTCTCCAACACCATAGTTCAAGAGCATCAATTTGTCAGTGCGCATTCTTCTTTATGGTCCAGCTCTCACATCCATACGTAACTACTTGAAAAACCATAGCTTTGACTAGATGGGCTTTTGTCAGCAAAGGAATGTCTCTGCTTTTTAAATATGCTGTCTCCATTGATCGTAAATTTTCTTCCAAGAGCAAGCATCTTTTTCATTTCGTGGCTGCAGTCACCATCTTCTGTGATTTTGGAGCCCCCCAAAGTAAAGTCTGTCACTGTTGCTGTCGTTTCCCCATCTATTTGCCATGAAGTGACGGTACCAGATGCCATGATCTTTGTTATTGTTTTTTTTTTTTTTATTTCTGACACCAAGTTTATCTGTATCCCTCAACATTTTCAAGGAACGATGTTCTATGTGGTCTTATAAACTACTTACCTCAGAAATTTGTCACTAAAGATTTTAATTAGTAATATATTCAAATGTTTATGATCAAATACTACCAGAGACCTTATAATGAAGCAAGTCACCTGCTCCACCCCTCCCCATCCATGGTTCCGCTCCCCCGAGACAAATTCTAAGCCTTTCTACTTAGAATTCATTTGGAGGTTACCGCCGTATTTCTTTTTTTTTTTAGGTCAGTTCTTCTGCATCCCTTTTCATTCATCATTATTAATGTCCTTGTTTGTGTGTATATCAGCCTCTTCCTTTGAAGACATTGAGGGTTGTTGTTTGTTTGTTTGTTTGTTTTTTACTTTTTCATTTTCCTCTTCCACTTTCATCAAGAGGCTCTTGGATCCTCTTCACTTTCTACCATGAGGGTGATATTATCTGCATATCTCAGGTTACTAATATTTCTCCCGGCAATCTTGATTCCAGCTTATGCTTCATCCAGCCCAGTATTTTTCATGATGTGCTCTGCATAGAAGCTAAATAAGCAGGGTGACAATATACAGCTTTGAAATACTCCTTTCCCGATGGAACCAGTGCATTGTTCCATGTCCAGTTCTAACTGTTGCTCCTTGACCTGCATACAGATTTCTCAGGAGGCAGGTAAAGTGGCCTGGTATTCCCATCTCTTGAAGAATTTTCTAAAGTTTGTTGTGATCCACACAATGAAAAACTTTAGCATAGTCAATGAAGCAGCAGTAGATGTTTTTCTGGCACTCTGTTGCTTTTTCTGTGATCCAGCAGATGTTGGCAGTTTGACCTCTGGTTTCTCTGCCTTTTCTAAATCCAGCTTGTACATCTGGAAGTTCTCGATTCATACACAATTAAAGCCTAGCTTCGAGAATTTTAAGCATCACTTTGCTTGTGTGTGAGATAAGTGCAACTGTGCAGTAGTTGGAGCATTCTTTGGCATTGCCTTTCTTTGGGATTTGAATGAAAGCTGACCTTTTTCCAGTCCTGTAGCCACTGCTGAGTTTTCCAAATTTGCTGGCACATTGAGTGCAGCACGTTAACAGTATCATCTTTCAGGATTTGAAATAGCTCAACTGGAATTCCATCACCTACACTAGCTTTGTTTATTGTGATGCTTCCAAAGGGATCCTAACCATCTGTTGGTTATCTGTTTTAAATATAAGTATTTATATATAGATTTCACAACCTTGACTGTCACCTAACTGCCAGCTGGGGAGGAGAGAATCAAGGGAGACTTTCTTTGTAAATGTTCTTCTTCAACTCAAAATTTAAGAAAGAAGGAACCTCAAAAGTATCCACCCTGAAAAAAATTTTTTTAACTGAAGAACATGGTAGCTAACTCTCTTCATCTTTTTCCTGGATATATTCCTTTTATTTAAATTGATGGTTTTGTTTTCAAACATTTCTAGTCAAATTAGACCCTTAGTAGATAGAAATTGTGTTTGATATTCAATGTGATATGGATTTATCTTCTATATTCAACTAGTCTAGGTCTACAGTAGTTTTAAAATTATAAAACCCTTGAAAAACAAGACTTTTTGCAAATGCTGTCCTGAAATAATGTGAAACTATTTACACTTTTAATTTACCCACATAGTGTGAATATTCACACCCTTCATCACAGAACTATTACTGTGTTTTATTTCAGGGGGCTTAGTAACATATGTATTAACTTTTTGCCTTTATAAAATCTGAAAAGCTTCAAATTCCAAATTAGTATGTGTGAAACCAACAGGAGTTGTAATAGTAGGTGCTTTTATTTGAAATAATCTTTTTGTCTTTTTTTTTTCAAAAATTATAATAGCTTTCCATAATGAGGTATCACCTCATACTGGTTAGAATAGCCATGATTTATAATCTACAAATAATAAATGCTGGAGAGCATATGAAGAAAAGGAACCATCTTACACTGTTGGAGAAATATAAATTGGTGCATCTGCTATGGATAACAGTATGCAGGTTCCTGAAAAAACTAAAAGTTATTGTATGACCCAGAAATCACACTCCTGGGCATATATACAGAGAAAACTCTAATTTGAGAAGATACATGCACCCCAGTGTTCATAGCAGCACTATTTACAATAGCCAAAACGTGGAAGCAACCTAAATGTCTGTTGACATGAATGAATAAATGTGCTATGTACACACATACA
This sequence comes from Redunca redunca, assembly GCA_006410935.1. Classification (NCBI taxonomy): domain Eukaryota; kingdom Metazoa; phylum Chordata; class Mammalia; order Artiodactyla; family Bovidae; genus Redunca; species Redunca redunca. Next base: position 598,285 of record SJYQ01001076.1, on the reverse strand, counting down.
CACAAACACACAATATGGAATGCTATTCAGCCATAAAAAAAGCAAAAATTAATGCCATTTGCAGCAATATGGTTGGACCTAGAGATTGTCATAGTGAGTGAAGTAAGTCAGAGAAAGACAAATATCACATGATACCACTTTTATGTGGAATCTGTTCGTGATACAGATGAATTTATTTACAAAAGAGAAATAAACTCACAGATATAGAAATTAAACTTATAGTTACTGCAGGGGACAGGAGGAGGCATACATTTAGAATTTGGGATTAACAGATAGGGCTTCTCAGGGGGCTCAGTGGTAGAGAATCTGCCTGCCAATTCAGGAGACATGGGTTCAATCCCTGGGTCAGAAAGATCCCCTGCAGAAGGAAATGGCAACCCACTCCAGTATTCTTGCCTGGAAAATCCCATGGACAGAGGAGCCTGGTGGGCTACAGTCCAGGTAGTCACAAAATAGTCAGACCCAACTTAAGTATGTATGTGTGTGTATGTATAAAATTGGAAAAAACTAAACCAAAACACGTATACACAACAAAGTGAAGGGTCCTCAAGAATAGCAAAATGATGGAAATACTATTGAGAAATATCAAGGCATCTTCTGATTGCCTGTTCAAAGAAAGATACTGCCTGTGTAGACAAGAGGAAGTTAGAGTTTGTAGCATTCTTCCAATCTATGAAATGCTGTTTTAGCACAAAATATTTCTTAGTTTTTGAGAAATGTTAATATTTCTTCTTTAGAATTTTAGCCATCTTTCTCTCTACCTGAAAATCTGAAATCTGTTAGGGTGCTTGATTACTATTTCGGCGAAATGAGTAGTACCACTTTTCTTCCTAGACTTCTCATTTCAGATATTAGGACACAGAGTGAAGTTTTTACCTCTCATTCATGGTGTCCAGCTCTCAACGTCTTAACCTGGCAGGAGGACTAAACTATCTGTAAATCTTACCACCCGGACCACACTTGATTATTGTGTGATGGAAAAGCTAAATGTGAATAAAACAGCCTAGAACATTAGGGTGTTCTTGGAAGAATAAATACAAGTTGGAAGTCTTATGTGAATAGTGCAAAGTACAGGAAGGCAATCAATCATGTAAACATCAAATGAAAGGTTGGTAAGGAAGCCATTGGAGTATTTTAGGCTCTCCCTGCAATAAATGGCTTACTCCATTTTTTTCCCCTTTCACTCAGTTTGAAAAAGTGAATTCTGTGGAGTCTGTTCACAGAACCCAAAAGATTTCTGTAAGTTCTTATTCCTGTTTAAAGACATGCTTTGAAAAGAATAAGTTCAACCCATGGAACATTTTTAGTTTATATAAAATGGGCATAAACATGTCATAGCACATACCTCCCTGACTTTTTCTCATCCTTTCACAAACAGGAAACAGTTAAGGCAGCAATAATAGAAGAGCAAAAACGAAGTGAAAAGGCTGTGGAAGAGGCAGTGAAGAGAACAAGAGATGAACTGATAGAGTATGTAAAGGAACAGAAAAGGGTAAGTATCCCCTGAAGGGTTTTAATTTGTTCTTCCATAAACTGAAGCATTGGCTTCCATATATTGACATTAAATTTTAAAATATTTTAAACATCCTTTTTCATCTAATTTAGGAATCTTCATCTAATATTTTTTCTGGTATAAGTATATATTCTAATAGTTATGTCTGTAAACATAAATTCCATTTGTTAACAAAAAAAAAGCACTGAATAATTTCCTGCTGGATTCCCAGAAATGACCTATTTTCAGTTTGACTTTACACTTAAAAAGAAAGTAGACAGGTATAAATTTTTTAAGTTTTTGCCATAAGTTTGTTATTTCTTATGTAATGGTTGTCAAAATTTGTATGCACTCTTTAGGCCTTCGGACTAGGTTAACACCACTGTGGTTCTAATAGATTTTATTATAGTTATCAAATTAGGGCTCTTCTGCCATAGTTTCATTTTGAGAACAAAATTCAGAATATGCTTGTCAGAATTTATAATGCATATTGAAGCTTTACAAAATAAATGTCATTTTGGTACAATGTGGTTTTATTAATTTGTAAGTCTGAGCAGTAGCTGAAAATAATGTATTTAATAGCTTAATTTTTAGACTTTTCAACAAATCTTTATTTTTTTTTAGTATCAAGGATGAGAAACACAGGATGAGATGTTTAATGGTAATCTCTGTAATAAGTGTGTTAAGTTACAGTATATTATATAATAAGTTGTATGGTGAATTCTCACATACTATTTTATATCTTATTTATATGTTTAGTATAACATAAATATTAAAGGACTATATATTACACAATATATGGTATTATACAACATAATAAAATTATAAATAAAGCATAAAACATAGTGTGTATGAGGATATTTGGCACAGGTAATGGTTGTCAGAGTAAGAAATAAAAGATTACTCTTCAGTTGGCAGTTAAGTAGAAGAGTAATGACACTCCTGGGAATGTCATAAGAACTCATGATACCACTTAAGTTCCATACTCTTAATTTAAAATCAATTTTGGTATGATATAAAGAAAATTCTTACCCCTCAATAGCTACCATTAGGTTTCAACAAAGAGTTTTGTCAACAGAGCAAAAAAACAGAAAAATTCTAAGTAAGCTTTCCAGATTAATTAATCACTCACAGAAACATTTCATGTGGGATTAAATCTCTGTGCAACTTATCTCAAGATGTTTTTAAAAGTAATTTAACCACCCTCCCCCACAAATTTCTAATAGATACATAACCTTCAGAAGAGTGACTTAGCTGTTAAAGAATCCGCCTGCAATGTGGGAGACCTAAATTTGATTCCTGGGTTGGGTAGATCCCCAGGAGAAGGGAGAAGCTATCCACTCCAGTATTCTGGCCTGGGGAATTCCATGGATTGTATAGTCCGTGGGATTGTGAAGAGTTGGACACAACTGAGCAACTTTCACTTTCAGAAGAGAAAATTCTGAGCCAGATGTCATCAGCTGACCTTTCAGGAAGTGATATTTTCCCAGAAAACTCCTATTTACATGTGTATTCTCAAGGAGTTTATGTTAAATAACCTACTTCAGAATCAGTCATACAAGAAAAGAATTATAGATGCTTTCCACGTACACACAGAAATTGTGATAGTGAAAGAACACAGACTTGAAATAAATTCAGGGTATTGTGGATGTATCCTTTTAAAAAAACAAAAAACCTGAAGTATAGTTCATTTCTAATGTTGTGTTAGTTTCATGTGTACAGTAAAATGATTCAGTTTATATATATGTGTGTGTATATATATATATATTTCAGATTCTTTTCCCTTAAAGATATAACAAAATGTTGAGTATAGTTCTTTGTGCTATACACTAGATCCTTATTGGTTATCTGTTTTATATATAGTAGTTTGTTTATGTTAATCCCAAACTCTTACAGATGTATTCTTTTTAATCATCTTTTCTTAATAATATATGACCAGTTCTTATTTGAACACTTAATTTGGATAAGAAATTATATAAAATAGCAAACTTATTCATAAGGGTGTCTTAGATGAATATTTCTTTGATCAAAATTGGAATTTTCTCTTAAAAAAACTTTAAAATTGAATATTACTTTCTGCTCAAAAGAAATTTTGCGACTACCATTAGAAACATTTAAAATGAGAACAGGAAATGCCTTTACAGGAGCCATCTGGTTCCTGTGTAAGGTATTAACCCTTGAAGAAAACTGACAATGATCTCTGCCATTTAATCTGTGATCTTGCAAATTATATTAAAGGATTGTGTTTACATACTCAGTCATGTCCAACATTTTGCAACCCTATGGACTATAGCCCCCAGGTTCCTCTGTCCCTGGGGTTTCTCAGGCAAGAATACTGCAGTGGGTTGCTGTTTCCTCCTCCAGGGGATCTTCCAGACCCAGAGATCAAGCCCACGTCTCTTGCATTGGCAGGTGGATTCTTTACCACGGAGCCACCTGGTAAGTCCATATTAAACGATTCAGTTCAATAACAGTTCAGTCGCTCAGTCATGTCCGACTCTTTGTGACCCCATGGATGCAGCCTGCCAGGCTTCCCTGTCCATTACCAACTCCCAAAGCTTGCTCAAACTCATGTCCATCAATTTGGTGATGCCATCCAACCATCTTATCCTCTGTCATCCCCTTCTTCAGCCTTCAATCTTTCCCAGCATCAGGATCTTTTCCAGTGAGTCAGTTCTTTGCATCAGGTGGCCAAAGTATTGGAGCTTCAGCTTCAGCATCAGTCCTTCCAATGAATATTCTGGACTGATTTCCTTTAGGATTAACTGTTTTGATCTCCTTGCAGTCCAAGGGACTCTCAAGAATCTCCTCCAATACCACAGTTCAAAAGCATCAATACTTCGGTGCTCAGCTTTCTTTATAGTCTAACTCTCACATCCATACATGACCACTGGAAAAACTATAGGCTTGACTAGACAGACCTTTGTTGGCAAAGTAATATCTCTGCTTTTGAATATGCTATCTAGGTTGGTCATAACTTTCCTTCCAAGGAGTAAGCGTCTTTTAATTTCATGGCTGCAATCACCATCTGCAGTGATTTTGGAACCCAGAAAAATAAAGTCAGCTGCTGTTTCCCCATCTATTTGCCATGAAGTGATGGGACTGGACGCCATGATCTTAGTTTTCTGAGTGTTGAACTTGCCACCTCTTCTTAATATCTTGAGCTTCTGTTAGACCCATACCATTTATGTCCTTTATTGTGCCTGTCTTTGCATGAAAAGTTCCCTCAGTATCTCTGATTTTCTTGAAGAGATCTCTAGTCTTTCCCATTCTATTGTTTTCCTCCTTTTCTTTGCACTGACCACTGAGGAAAGCTTTTTTATCTCTCCTTGCTGTTTTTTGGAACTCTGCATTCAGGTGGGTATATCTTTCCTTTTCTCCTTTGCCTTTAGCCTAAAAGATTAGTATCTCTTTATGTTAGATAAACTAGTTATCACCTTTAGAAGTGTTCATTAAATCACAACAGTCATTACAATATTAGACTCTATTTGCACCAAAGTTCCACTTCTCTATCCTTCTTCCCTTATATAGTAAGAACAATAAATTTATTAAATAAATTAACATGATTTAGAATAAACATGATTCTAATAGCTTATTNGATTAAGACTAATTTAGTTAATATATTAATAGAAAGTTTATTACTTTCACTTCAGGACTTGTGAATTTTTTAAATAACACACATTGTGGAATACTTTTAACATTTGAATGTCTCCACCTCTCCAAATAGAAAAGCTATAAAAAAGGAAAGTGGCTAGAATATCTAAAATGAACACCCACTATGAGATTTCTTATATATATATCTTTTTAAAAATTAAGATTCTCTATACTCTGATTCTTTTTGAAATGGATTTCAGTGTTTCAAGTTAATTTTTATGAATTTTGGAGGCTTACAAAGTTTTCACATGCACACAAAAAAGACATCTTGTAGCTTATAAAGTAATACTTAGAAGAAACAAAAGGTTTTTTTAGCAAATTCATAATCTTTTTGTCTGTTTCCAAAAGACTAAATTAGAGCAGCTCATCTCTCCTTATTCCTTTGTAAGATGAATTTCTTTTTGCATCAGAGAAGAACACTTTTCCAGAACAAAAATTTTCCTTTCTCCTCTCCAGCTTTTTTAACTAGAGTCAACTTGAGATTTTCAATATTAGACACCTCAAAAGCCCTGTAGACCTTGATTCCAACTGGGCTTACATTCCAGTCTGTGAAGTAATCGTCCCCCCTAGAAGTTTTCCAAAATCTTTGAAAGAAGAAGTCTAACCCCATGTTAGTTTCTGTCTTTATATGTCTTTTGTCCTAACCAGTCTTTAACTTTTTTAAAAACTGTAATATAACAATCTTCAACAGACGTTGTTAAGCAAAAGCCACAGTTTGAATCATTGTGTATCAGAGTGGCCTTAAGAAATGCAGTTTACATTGTGACCCAATTCTCAATGAATCGATAAACAAAAATAAAAATTAGAAAAAAAAATTTACAAGACAGTACCTACCCTTACTATGAACAGTGTACTCTGGTATTTTCTATTCTTTTTTTTTGTTTTTTACAATTATTTTTAAGTCGATAAATTAAGGTTTTTAGTTGGAATTTCAAAGTCTCAAAAATTAATAGAGTGAATAGACAGAAAAGTAGGAGGATATAGTAGACCTGAAAAGCAGTATGAACCAATTCAACATAATTAAGATTTATAGAATTTTCACACAACAGCAGGATACAAATTCTACTCAAGTTCTGTAGAGTATAAACCAGGAGACAGTGGAACATATCCAGGGACTTTAAAACAAGGTACAAAAATTTCATGGTCTAAAGGTATTAAAGCCATACACAGTCTGTTCTCTTATCACTATCAAAAATCAATATCAAAAGATAGTTAAAAATAACTACATATTTTCATGTGCAATGTGACATTTACCAAGAGAGATCTTTGACTTAGGCTTTAAGTCTCAATAAAGCTAAAAGTTCAGTGTTTTAAAAGAGAAACAGAATGAAATATCTGAAATGATTATCTTTTCAAATAGCTTATAATTTATCCTATAATATTAAGTGCTATAGAATTGCAAATCACTATAGAGGATAATATCCCTTTTTCTGGGTATCTGGACTCAACAAGTTTTTAAGCAGTGATCCAACCCTTTTGAGTATTACAGTTATACTCAGAATTAGAATTATACTAGGATTAAATTAAAATTATATTGAGAAAATGTTTTACTTTTAAATGTCATTTACCAGGGTTTTTTGTTATCAATAGAGATGTCACTAAACTTTATAAATACTCACCTTCATCCATCTAAACATCTTAGATTGGATGAAGAGATTACCTATACCTATACTANCAAAGTTTTGCAATCTCACTTCTTATAAAGTTTTTCATATTAATTGATAGAAATTGTCTAAATTTTTAATGAATTTATAAATTTTTGTTATAATTTATATATTAGAGAGGAAAAGGTAAGCAAGAAAACCTGAAAAGATTTTAACATACACTCAGTTTATCTGGGAATCAGCTAGGTATCCCTAAGGGTAGTGATTTATAACAGCCATACTATATTAAAATTATTTTTTTTATTTTAAACTCTTAAATCATTACAATTTGTGGATTAAGGGATAGCAGACTACAGCCCTTGGGTCAAATTTGATTTTCTGCCTGTTTTTATAAAGTTTTATTGAAACACACAAACACATCCATTCATTTATGTGTTCATCCTGCAACCACAGAGTTGAGTAGTTCAGAGAGATCATGGGGCCCACATAACCTAAAATATTTACTGTCTGGCCATTTACAGAAAAACATTTGTCAACTCCTGTTCTAGGCTATCAAAATAATCTTGATGAGAAAATTTCTTCCTGTCAGTCCTTCAAGATATTTATTCTTTCATTATGCCTCATTAAAACTAGACAATTGAAATTCCTAAGGTGTTGGAAAAGATTTCTTTCTTGATATTAATTACCAGATAATGCATTATAGTATTTCAGACCTGGTCATTAGTGACATAAACTTTATTTTAGACTAAAGGAGATTGTAGAAAAATGAGATGGGAAAGACCACATCCCTTGACACTTCCCTAGGGAGGAAGAATTTGTGGTTGAAAATGACCTATGGCCTTTGGATTAGAATGAAGTGTTCTAACTCATCCCACAAGTTAAGACTGTTACACATGAGCTTGCTATGAGGGAGGAAGTGTGAATAATATTCAGCAAGCAACAACTACTCACAGCCAAGCAGTGATTCCTAAAAAATAAAATCCCATCCAAATGTAATAAAAGATTATTTTTTTTTCCTCTTAAGAACCAGAATTATGGCCTGTATTTTCTAAATCACCTCCAGGAAAATAATCTGCACTTTAGAGGATTCATTTAATTTAGATCTTCAGAGAGGAGTAAGGAGCAATAACCTTTACTTCAAAGTTTCTGTGGTCAAAGCATTGTTATAATTTTTTAATTATAAAAGGATTGATTTGATCCAGGTTTTCTATTGTATTCTTGAGTGTTTGCATCTCAAACTATTTAATAAAAGGCAATATTTGGCCAAAATGAACTCTCTTTAGTTTCTGATCTTTTATATAGTTACTTGAATTAAACATGATTTCAAGACAAGTTCTTTAATAACTTGTGTTGTCTTACTTTTCTCCTCTTAATAATTTGGGAGTCAGACCAGCTGGTCTCTAGTGTGGGTCTTACAGTTCTGAAATCTGTTAAGACTATGAGTAACATTTTCCTTGACAACTGATGAGTCTTTCCATGGGTTTTTAATTCTTGGTATAAATCACGTGCATCATTTATATTTATTTGGTATATTATTTATACATCACTGTAGGGAAATGACACTTTCCTGACATTCCCCAGCCTCTTGCCCGTTCTCATCCTAATCAGTTGGCCTTGCTTCTCCTATCTTGGGGAAGGCTATATTGTTACCTGCACAAGAAGCAACTCAGTAGGAATTCAACATCTGCCCTTGTAACTTTTGCTTTGGGTCTTATATTAGCAAAGGCTTTTATCTGACCAGGTCATATTAAAATGAATAATACACCCTCACATTCAATCATCATCTGTACTTTCAGCTGTACCTCATTTTTTATGTCAAAGGGAATTTAAAGGTTTGTATAGGTATGATCTAAAAGGTTATTATTTTTCTATCTTATACTGTGAAAGCTTATTTCATACAGTACACCTTAAAATAAAATTTATTGCTGTTTTTCACTTTATATTTTAACAATATTCTTGATCCTCTTTCTTATTCTCCTGGACTCATTCACATGAGAATAATCTTGAAAGAACTTACTGACATGTTAACAATCATGGACTTTGGTAAGGCAAATCTGTTGACCATTTCCATTTCAACAGTGGGGTCATTAAGAAGATACTATAGACATAACAATGCTTAGATTAAGTACTATAATTCCTGTTTCAGGGATAAGACATAAGTATGCTCCAACTTAAAATTAAAATTTATGTATTTGCACTTAACTGGTTTGGCCCAGCAATTAATTTAGTACTCTTCTTTGTTCTTTGTGATAACATTTTTGCTTAAGGCAAAGCAAAACTTCTAAATCAGAGTACAGTAAGTATAAATACTTTGGTTAGAGTCAGTATCTAAAAATGCCTATTCTGTTTTTGTGTAATGTAAGTGTCCATCTAAATAATTCAATAAATTCTTGAATCATTATAGTGATAGTGATGATTAGCTTTATTCTTCATTAAAAGGTTTTAGCTTTTTCTTAAAGATTCAGTTGATTTTTCCATTATTGTACAACATTAAAGTTCTTAAAATTTAGATGGTGATAAGAATTGATTCAAATCATAGTCAGATCAACAAAATCAAAGTGTCAGCTTTGAGTCAGGCCACAGAAGTGAAGAGTTGACACACCCAATGGCTATGCTATCATTAAAGGCCTAGTTGGGTATAGCTTCTTGAGATGAAGAATAGCTGAATAACTTGTGATGTAAACAGTGAGCAGCTGATATAGAAGGAAAGGCAGAGGTCAGATCTAGAGGAAGTGGAGGCTACCAAAGGCCCCCAAATAGAAATAATGATGATGACAACAACAATAGAAGCTAATACTTATATAGCATTTACTAGGTTTCAGGCACTAGTCCAAGGATATTATTACATGCGTGAGTGTGTGTATATTCATTACTCACAATAATGTTATTAGCCACCAGATCACAAAGCTAGAAAGTGACAGTCTAGCTCTGGAGCCTGAGCTATTAGCCGCTGGGCAAACCATTTCTGTGGGCAAGATGCAGCAATGAAGAACAGGGAAGAATTTTGTGAATAGGTCAGAGTGAAAGTTTCAAATTAAAAGCCAAGAAGAATAAGAGGATAACAGAGATTCATGTTTATGTTTTGTAAGTTGCATGGCACTACATGGTATCTACCAGATCAAAGCCCCTGTGAAGGACTAGAACCACTGTATCTTTAAAAAGCTCTAACTTTTGTTTTAGAAGGAAAGCATGAGAGCATATTATCTTAAGTAATTATATAAGTTCAAAAAAAATGGCTTGAAGCAATAGTAAATACCATAACATAATGTAGTGCTTGAAAAAAGGTCAAAAACATTATCCTGATAATAATTAGCAATAGAATTCCAGAAGATCACTTAAGATGACAATGATAAGAGTGGGCTTTTTCATTTCAGTCTAATAGAAACTAAAATATGGACTAGCTGCTGCTGCTGCTGCTAAGCCGCTTCAGTCGTGTCTGACTCTGTGCGACCCCATAGATGGCAGCCCACCAGGCTCCTCTGTACCTGGGATTCTCCAGGAAAGAATACTGGAGGGGGTTGCCATTTCCTTCTCCAAATATGGACTAGACTACATAGTAAATGGAAGATGGACAGTGTTACATGAGAAACCAAAGGGTTTGGTTTCCTATAGGAATAGGCAAATTAATTTGTAAACATTTTTATTAAAAAGCCTATTTCTAGATTCTTGATATACCTTTTGGTTGCAGTTCTATAATGTACTAGTTCATGAAGCTGTTATTATTGAGGATAGTGGAGATGGAGATTTTGTTGTTTTTTTTTTTTAAGATGTTGTCTTACTTACCCTTTAGCCAACCTTAGAAGTTAAAAAGCTTGTATGTATAACTTCATTTATTCATGAAGTATTTATTAAGAGTCACAGTTGCCTTTACCATGCTGCTATTAAGCTGGTTAGAAAGAAATGAATAAGAAGTGGTATTTCAGATTGCCAGCATCTTGATCTATACAACATAGATCCTTATATCTATACAACATGCATCTTTATATACCCTTCCATTTTCCTATCTGAGCTGTGTACTGGGAAGTTTCAGTTTTAATTTTTTTCCCATTCTATAAAGAACTATCAAGCATCTTTAATGATGTTCTGCTGTGCTCAGGACATGAGGATAAATGAGATAATCAAGAAAGAGAGCTTTTACCTTGGTATCCATAATAGCAACACATATTTGTTTTAACAACTAAAATATATAAAGATTTTTACCTATGTTATTTGATTCTTATAATCAGTTCAGTTCAGTTCAGTCGCTCAGCTCCAATTCTTTGCGACCCCATGAACTGCAGAACACCAGGCTTCCCTGTCCATCACCAACTCCCGCAGTTTCAGTCGCTCAGTCATCTCCGACTCTTTGCGACCCCATGAACCGCAGAACACCAGGCCTCCCTGTCCATCACCAACTCCCGCAGTTTACCCAAACTCATGTCCATTGAGTTGGTGATGCCATCCAACTATCTGATCCTCTGTCGTCCCCATCTCCTCCTGCCTTCAGTCTTTCCAACATCAGGGTCTGTTCAAATGAGTCAGCTCTTCATATCAGGTGCCCAAAATATTGGACTTTCAGCTTCAACATCAAAACAGCAGCCATTTCTGAGTGCCAGGTTTGTCCAGGACACCATAGTGGCTGCTTTGTTTACACTGTTTCACTTTATTCACAAAACTTTTCTAAAATATCTGGATTTTACAGACAAGGAAAGCTAAGTCAGTGATGTAAGCTAACTGCCTGAGATCAATAAAAAGAGGCAAGATTTTAACTTGGTTCTGTCTGACTGCAAACTATGTATGGTGATTCCTGAGTAACGTTTTAAATCTGGTTGGATAATTTACTTTACACATCATTTTTCATGTGGTATTTTAGGATTGTCACTTTCTTCTCTAACAAACTTGTAATTATATGTTTTATTTTCATAGGCTCCTTCTAAATAAACTGGATACATTTTATAGGCTCTGTCTAGATATTAATATTAATTAAATTGGGTCCATCCAGATAAATTAGGTAAAAAAGTAGATTGACACAGACAGTGCAGACATACACACATATATGAACACACAATTCATTTGGGAAATAACTTGAAATTATGTATTACATAAAATTTGTAAATTATTTTTAAATACATTTTTCACCTATGGTAAACTTTTGAGTATCCTAGCAAAGACTATTTGTTTAGATACTTGAAATATTATTTTATTCCTACAGGGTCTTCAGGTTTTGATTTATATAAAATTCAGTCCCTACTTCAGTTCAGTTCAGTTCAGTCGCTCAGTCGTGTCCGACTCTTTGCGACCCCATAAATCGCAGCACACCAGGCCTCCCTGTCCATCACCAACTCCCGGAGTTCACTTAGACTCACGTCCATCGAGTCAGTGATACCATCTAGCCATCTCATCCTCTGTCGTCCCCTTCTCCTCCTGCCCCCAATCCCTCCCAGCATCAGTCTTTTCCAGTGAGTCAACTCTTCGCATGAGGTGGCCAAAGTACTGGAGTTTCAGCTTTAGCATCATTCCTTCCAAAGAAATCCCAGGGTTGATCTCCTTCAGAATGAACTGGTTGGATCTCCTTGCAGTCCAAGGGACTCTCAAGAGTCTTCTCCAACACCACAGTTCAAAAGCATCAGTTCTTTGCTGCCCAGCTTTCTTTATAGTCCCAGCTCTCACATCGATACATGACTACTGGAAAAACCATGGCTTTGACTAGACATAACTTTGTTGGCAAAGTAATGTCTCTGCTTTATAACATGCTATCTTGATTGGTCATAGCTTTTCTTCCAAGAGCAGCATCTTTTAACTCCATGGCTGCAGTCACCATCTGCAATGATTTTGGAGCTCAAAAAAATAAAGTCTGTCACTGTTTCCATTGTTTCCTCATCTATCTGCCATGATGTGATGGGACCAGATGCCATGATCTTCATTTTTTGAATGTTGAGTTTTAAGCCAGCTTTTTCACTTTCCTCTTTCACTTTCATCAAGAGGCTCTTTAGTTTCTTTTCACTTTCTGCCATAAGGGACATCATTGGAATTAATACTCGTTTCTAGAGACATATAGGCTAATGCCAAATACCCTTAAAATTACACTTCCTCTAGGAATTAAAAAAATGCAAAATAGAACGAACATGTCAAAGTTACTTCAGCCCTTTAAAATATATTAAAATATACAAGTAAGTATTGCAAACTTTTTTTTTTTTTAATGGAGCAAGTCAAGAAAATGAGCCATGAACTCAACATATTCTGTTTGAAAACTGCCCATTTTCTTAAATTCTAAAGTTCAATTAGCTTGGAGAATATATATATTTTATTTTCTTCAGTTTTAGCCTGGAGCTAAACCACACTGTTGCTCAATCACTAAGTCGTGTCCAACTCTTTGGGACCCCACGGACTGCAGCTTCCCTGTCTTTCGTTATTTCCCGGAGTTTGTTCAAACTCATGTCCATTGAGTCTATGATGCCATCCAACCATCTCATCCTCTGTCACCCTCTTCTCCTCCTGCCCTCAATCTTTTCCAGCATCACGGTCTTTTCCTATGAACAGCTCTTCGCATCAGGTGGGCAAGCTATTGGAACTACAGCTTCGGCATTAATCCTTCCAATGAATATTCAGGGTAATTTACTTTAGGACTGACCGTTTCTCCTCCAGTCTGACACTTCTCTTCAGTGGCTCTCAGTTTTTCATTCTTTCTGCATGACTTGAGGAGCTTAGTTCCCTAACCAGAGATTGAACCTGTACCACAGCAGTGAAAGAGCTGAGTCCTAACCACTGGACAGCCAGGAAATTCCCTCAGTTCCTAGTTTTGTTTTGTGATATAGAAAGAAGAAATTGTTGTTATTACAAAAAGATACAATGATTGAGCAATATCAATTCAGGCTTTCCACTAATATCTGCAAAAGTTTCTTATAAGACATTTAAAAATACACTACCTTCCTCTTGTATACTTTAAACAATTGGACTATAGAAATTACATCTCTTGGACTGTAGACTTCATAATAGGATAATAGTCTTTTAACTATCCTGAATATTTATGAATACCTGCTAGTTCTGATTCTTTTATTTCTTTTTCAAATATATAAATAGTTAAGAAATGAATTATTTTTTATGTGCTGCTTTTTATTTTTTTTTAATTTTTATTTTTACTTTATTTTGCTTTACAATACTGTATTGCTTTTGCCATACATTGACATGAATCAGCCACAGGTGTACATGAGTTCCCAATCCTGAACCCCCCTCCCACCTCCCACCCCATATCATCTCTCTGGATCATCCCGGTGCACCAGCCCCAAGCATCCTGTATCCTGTATCGAACATAGA
>SJYQ01001076.1:553545-583322 GCA_006410935.1 Redunca redunca | reverse complement strand
GTGAATGGAATTGTTTCCTAATTTCTTTTTCTACTTTCTCATTATTAGTGTAAAGGAATGCAAGGGATTTCTGTGTGTTGATTTTATATCCTGCAACTTTACTATATTCATTAGCTCTAGTAATTTTCTGGTGGAGTCTTTAGGGTTTTCTATGTAGAGGATCATGTCATCTGCAAACAGTGAGAGTTTTACTTTTTCTTTTCCAATTTGGATTCCTTTTATTTCTTTTTCTGCTCTGATTGCTGCTTTTTAAAAGAAATTCCTGAAGTGACTGTTGTCTTATTTCCTTCCACTATCAAAATCTCCAACTTCCAGTAGAAAGGAGATGGTATTATTACTAAAGAATATTTGGTAGTTTTAAAATTTACTCTATTTGATTTATTGTATAGTTATTTTCCATCATATGTATCTTTTCAGCCATCAGTTCTTTCCTTCAAAAAAAAATAGCAAAAATAACAATTTGGTTTCTAACTAATAGTGCCTTGGAAACAGCATGAAAAAATCATTTTCTAAAAGATGCGGTATTTTTCTTCTCATATGAAAACAGAGAAAACCTCCTTGATGTTCTGTTCCTTGCTGATTCATATGCACTGACATGACCTCTCTGTGCTCCTGTCTTGCTCTGAAAGCTTCTTGCTCACTCTGTAAAGGGAGCCCAATTATTTAATATATGTGAACTCCAGTCAGTAACAGAGAATTAAAAGATATGTCATTTATGATCATCACATTATTTTTTTATAAAAACATTAGATTATAGGTGAATCATATCTGACTAAATTGTCAGACTGTTTTTGTTATTTTTTTTTAATGGTAATACTCAATGGAATAATACTAAATGGAACACTAAATGAATAGTCAGGACAGTAATTTTATTAGCACTTTTTTTCCTTCTCTGAGATTGATGTACCAGTATACATCTCTTCTTGTTCTTTCTCCTTTTTTTTTTTTTAACTTTATTTTACTTTACAATACTGTATTGGTTTTGCCATACATTGACATGAATCCACCACGGGGTGTACATGAGTTCAATATTCATTGCCCCATATTTTTTTCTAGTAATTTTTCATTTGTTCCCTCATCATTGATTAGTTCAACTGAGATTCTGTACTTGACATTTCATAATCCTCAGTTTTATATGTAAAGCTCCAACATTCACATCGGTTTACCACCTAAGAACTACTTTTTATCTTTGTATCCCTTGATCAGAGAATTTGAGAGTAACATAATATTAATATCCTATAAATATTTGATAGGTTGTTGGTCTGTTTGAAAATTATGTATTTTTATATTCAGATTGAACTCCTAATTTTAAGCAACAGTTTTCTATGATAGATTCAGAAAAGAAAAAAGGAGTTTGTTTATTAAGAGGTTATTTGGTTGAGAGAAACAATTCAGTTTCCAAAATTAAAGCCTAAAACCATGACATAGAACTGGTCTTCTGAGGAAATTCTGGTGCTACTGCTCTCCCACCAAGTGTTAAAGAAGACGACGATTGCTTCTGCTTTCCTATTATGCCATTTGTGTATCAGTAAAACCATTTCACAACCTCTGCTTTGAAAACGCAAAGTCTGCCACCACTTTCACCAGCAGGGAAGATTCCACATCAAATTTCACTGTTCCAGTTGCTTATTTCTTACTTCTGATTCTTCTATCAGAACTCCCCACAGGCTCTTAATAAACTGTTGACAGTTCTAACATCTGCTGAGTCTATTGGTCATTAAGTCCAAGTAGATGCACTGCAGCCTGGACTGACTAGGAAGCCTCCTTTTTCCTCCAGCGTCCACTCACAAGTAGAGGCTTTCAGGTCACTTCATAAATAGATCAAAACAAGATTCCCAAGCTTTAGAGTATATATATACACACACACATTTATTACCTTTAAGTGTCCTATCTAGCTCTGTGCTGCTCTTTTAGTGTCAGAAGGTACAGTAAGTTATCTTTAACTTTGAAGAAGCTGTCCTGATATGCTGAAGATCACTGGACTCTTAGAAACTTCACTGAGGTATAGGTCTTATATTTTTGATTGATGTATCTCTCACCATACTGCACTCATATTAGACTCACAGGTATTTTTTACATACCTGTTGTTTATGAAGAATCTTGAGTAGTATTATTGTAGGTCCTAGAGACATATATCATCAGTGCAGTTGTCCTGTGTAATAGTGAGATAGTAATGGTCTTAGTGAAGTAAGTATACTGTGGTTCAGAGTCAAATAATGTATATAAGCCTAAGATAAAATGAATTATTGCCCTACCTGTCATATGAAAAATAGCTATGGTAGATGTTTCCGTGTCTATTGTAATAGAGGGGGAAAAGCATTTTCCAGGTTATACTTGTATATGTGGTGCTGAGTTCTGGTAGAGAATGCATGTCTGCTGCAGCAGCTTTGTAGAAATGACCATCTGATTAGGCTTTAGTCATTAATATCTTCCACCAGTTCTAACTGTGTACTCGTATGTGTTAAGGGCCCAGCTGCCCTAGATAGGAGGCAGATTCAGATTAAAAGTCCACTCATCATTTAATTCCCACTAGCATCCTTTCTGACCAGTACTCCACAATGGTATTCTAAGCCCCCAGTTTTAGTTCTCATTCAGAGCAATTGGAGAAGGCAATAGTACCCCACTCCAGTACTCTTGCCTGGAGAATCCCATGGACAGAGGAGCCTCGTAGGCTGCAGTCCATGGGGTCGCAAAGAGTCGAACACAACTGAGTGACTTCACTTTCACTTTTCACTTTCATGCATTGGAGAAGGAAATGGCAACCCACTCCAGTGTTCTTGCCTGGAAAATCCCAGGGACGGAGGAGCCTGGTGGGCTGCCGTCTATGGGGTCACACAGAGTTGGACACGACTGAAGCAACTTAGCAGCAGCAGCAGCAGCAGCAGAGCAATTAGATAGATTAGATAGTAGTACCCAAAAGTCCAGGCATTTCCCTTTCTTCAATGCAATCACCTTTATGAGGAAGGCCAAGCTGAAAGTTTACAGTGTATACCTGCAATATATGTCTTCAAGGACTTGCATTCTCTCCTTCACTCAAAAAACTCTGGGTCTGTGAATTTGACTTAGGACTAGAAACTGGAAAAGACATTACAAATTTTTGTTGCAGTGGCTCAAGTCAGACCTCTTTCACTAAATCTAGATACCTTAATCATTTTATTAAGTTGGAAATTTTTTTTTTGTATCCCTCTCTGTTTGATCCATACAGATCATCTGATCAGGTAGCCAGAGCTAATGATTACTGCAGGTCAAAGCATTTTAATTCAGCCCTTCTAATAATCACAGTAACCATCTCCTCCTGCCCCTTCTAGTTATGTGCTTCTGGCTGAGGTCTTCTACCTCCACATCCCGTTGTCTAGGTTGAAAGCAGTGGTACCCGTCACCTCTCTTGGGTCATAGAAGACAATGCTTGTCACTAATGCTGGCTTCTCCCTCCCAGGGAATAGGGTTAAGGAGTAGCTCATGGCTGTGGTGGCTGTGATTCTTGCCTTGAACTGAGAATTGTAGCATCATTAGGATTGTGAGCACTTCCATATCTTTTTTCAAAGCCGTCCTGTGGAATGAGAAGCAACTAACTTCTTGCTTGAATTTTTCATACACTGGATCTCCCAAAGTCTTGCCTTCATTTGTCACTTCAAGTGACTGTAATTAATAATTTGTTTCCTTGCTACTGTGGGCTATGGGCTGCCAGACTTTTTTTTTTTTTTCCTTCAGAAAATTAGCTGGATTTTTGGAGCCATCAACCCTTATAGTATCAGATAACCATTCACAGATCTTTTTGATTTTCCTAGGGATGTATTGCCTTCAGCTGCTTCTAGTAGCCATTTAATAACAACCAGGGTTCTTATTTTAAGTAGAAGAAAACTGCCTCCAGCCTGTTAAGCAGAAGTTTTATTAAAAGGATATTGAGTAGTTGACCAAGTTGTTGAGAGCTGGAGAACCAGGGTCAAGGTAAAGCTTCCAGAAACAATACCAAAAACGACACCACCAAACTTTCTTAAAGATGATTCCCTTTTTGTTGCCACAGTCTCATTAGGCACATCTCATCAGTGTGAACCCATTGCTTCATTTAGTCATTGCAATACTCAACAGTTGCTACTGTAGGCTATGGGCTGCCAGACGTTTTTTTTTTTTCCTTCAGAAAATTAACTAGATTTTTGGAGCCATCAACCCTTATAGCATCAGCTAACCGTTCATAGATCTTTTTTATTTTCCTAGGGATGTATTGCCTTCAACTGCTTCTAGTAGCCATTTAATAACAACCAGGGTTCTTATTTTAAGTAGAAGAAAACTGCCTCCAGCCTGTTAAGCAGCAGAAGTTTTAATAAAAGGATATTGAAAATGAATGATTCTTATACTTACGAGCAAATGGGTGCTATACAGAGCCTCCTTCCCCTAATTGCTCACTTCTGAATTGAAATCTTCCACAGTTGACTCTGATTATCAGAGCCTTTGAGGTAGGGCAGGCTAGATAACTAAATTTTCTAGGTTTTACCTAAGGGAGTCATACTTCATAAGACTAGAAATTCATCAAACATAGGAAGGGTATCAAAAACCAGAGAACATTACAAATGGTCACTACATATTTGGGGAATGTTTTCTAAGTTGCTATGGTTATAGTAGAAATATTTTTCCAGCTTTTTAGTCTCTTGGCTAATTCTAAAACTGATCCTTTGAAGTCAAACTAGATGGGTCTCATTCTTACTGAAACAGAGCATTAGCACTTGCCAGGTTCATCAGATATCTTGTAGAAAGTTTTTCACCTGGCCACTACCACTTCATTCTTTTTCAGTAGTCTGGGGTTTCTACAGTTATGTATGTGACACTGTTCAGAAGATATGTAATACTTTGTTTTTTTTTTTTGTTTTTTTTATAATTTTTATTTTTACTTTAGTTTACTTTACATTACTGTATTGGTTTTGCCAAACATTGACATTAATTCACCACAAGTGTACATGCGTTCTGTTTCCATGTACTTATGCTAAATACCGATAATTTTAGAAGGTATAAAGAGTTTTTTTTTTTTAATTTTTTAAGTTTTAGTGATTAAAGTTGTCTTTGAATTAACCAACAGTTTCACTCCCTGGTAATTCTGGGACATTTTTGTTTGCATTAGTTATAGAACTTCTTTTTGTAGAGTGAAGGCCACAAAGGTTACTAAAGAGAGCTCGATTGACTTGTCTTTCTACTGAATTTTCCTGGATTGAGTTAATTGCCTCTGTGCCCTTGGCACCATCTTTGTTCTCTGTATTTACTTCACACTCTGACAAGTGGGTCTCTTTCTTCTCTTTTCCTTTCTGTTTTCTTGCAATCAAACCTGTTATCCATGGCTTCTGGATATTTTTTTCAACTCTGATTAAAGTGTAAAACTGAAGAAAATGGTCAGAAACTGAGCAGGAAAGTACTGTTCATCAAACTAAGTAACATATTCTAAGCCTGAAAAAGGAGAGCCTTCAGTTCTGTGATATGTAATAAATATTTAGGTTTTGTTGTGTCTTTTTTGACTGATGCTTGTTTTTTCTATCATTGTTTGAGCTTCTGGGTTGTTACAGAAGATTATGTTCAAAACCTGGCTGCCAGTCAGAACATTCTTATACTAGTAAGTCTGAAAGTTAGATCACTCCAATTTGAGTTTTGTCTGAGTGTTGTTTTCCAGTATAGATGACTTTCTGAACATTTGATTTGAAGTACAGTATTTTGGATAAATCCTCTATCTGGCATTCAGTGTACATTGGAATTAAGTAATCCCAATATTCCTGTCCTGTCACCATGGTTTTTCATGTTTTTTGCATGTATAATGTGATTATTACCTTGTACCAGGAACATATAAATCATAGTTTCTTTGCCACTTTATAAGAATTTTAATGTCTGCTTTTTATTCATCTGTGGGGACATTTGGCATATGAAATAACTTTGTTGCTTCGTTTTTCCTTTATAGTTTAGAGTGCTTATTCATTTAAGATTTGGTGTGACTATAATCTATTCAACACTTTGCTTTTGTCCTCTATATTTATTCCATTCCTGTGGTTCACATTTTCCTTTTCTTATGTATCATGTGTTGAAAATGAAAATATCTTGTCTAGGGTGGAGCTTAGCCATGGGACTAAACAAACATGCTCTCCTTCTGCACTTTGTTGATATTAGTGGTTAAATTACTAAAAATCTTGTAATAAAAAAAAGGCTTCATATCTACCTTTTTTCATTGAGTCCTTTCACAGTACAGATCCCTTCCTTTCACAGCTCTTACCCAAAATGCAACTTGTTTGCATACTTCTTATATATTTAGGACTCCCACAGCAGTAGTCAAGAAATTAGTGAAAGTAGCATCAATAGGTGAGATACTAATTAACTAAATTTAGTGAAAGAAACTAAACCACTTGAACTGAGTTTCCAAAACTCAGAAGAAATCTATGATGGGCATGCTCTTCTCATGTTAGGGGTAGAAGTACTGAAAACCCAAAACATGTAAACACTGGAAGTTTCTGATTTAACATATCTCTGACATCTTGTTGGCCAAAGCAAGTCATATGACCAAGCTCATAGTCAAACGCTATAAAGTACATTTCACCCATCATGAGGCCAAGCATGTTGCACAGTCAAATTCAACATGGATGGCTTGGAAAAATTCTATTTCTCATGAAGGTGGAGGGAAATAGTGGATGAATATTTGCCAAAGAATAATTCGATGTACCACATTGCCCAATCTCTAGGTTAGCTATACTCTTTCAAAGTATACTCCATCATATCACCATGCTGTTTTATTTTCTTCTTAGTGCACATTATCTGAAATTATCTTATTAATGTTCATTCAATCAAGCAATATTATCTAATACTTAATAGGTACCAGGTAGTACTCAAGTACTAAGGAAACATCAGTAAATAAAATAGATAAAATTCATTATCTATCTCCCCTGATAAAATATAAACTCTGAGAAAGAAAAGACTTTGTCTATTTCATGTTCTCAGTGTCTAGAATAAGTCTAACACATAGCAGATGTTCAATAAAATTTCATTTCATGCATGTATATTATCATATGTGAAACAGATCGCCAGTCCAGGTTCGATGCATGAGACAGGGTGCTCAGGGCTGGTGCACTGGGATGACCCTGAGGGATGGGATGGGGAGGGAGGTTGGAGGGGGGATCAGGATAGGGAACACATGTACACTCATGGCCGATTCATGTATGGCAGAACCACCACAATATTGTAAAGTAATTAGCCTCTAATTAAAAAACTTTAAAAATCTAGTTTCATGAATGCCATTAGTTCAGTTCAGTTCAGTTCAGTCGCTCAGTCATGTCCGACTCTTTGTGACCCCATGAATCGCAGCACGCCAGGCCTCCCTGTCCATCACCAACTCCCGGAGTTCACTCAAACTCGCGTTCATCGAGTCAGTGAATGCCATTAAACATGTATAATAATCTAACTTCATTTGCTCAGATTTCATGCATATAAGACAATTTTGGAGATGTTTTTATAGTTAGCCTTGTGAATTTAAGATACTCCAATTTTTCTGCTGAGAAAAGGATCTATGCTTAGTATATTTGTAAGTCCAGAGTTTATACCTCAAAGCAACTGAAAACCAATCCTTGAATGTAGTAGTCTCACCAGGGTAAAACCACCTTGAGAGACTTCTTAAGGAATGGGCCCCATTGGCTAAGTATATATTTAATTCCCTTCCAAACAGGAACAGCATTAAAGATAATACAAAGGGATTTTTTACATGGAGTATGTTATACTCAGTGTCTCATGAGAATTCTGTTCACTGTACATGGTTTATCGTCTTGCTTCAGGGCCCTACTGAAAATAGTTTTAATGATAAAGAATTTTCCCTTTCTTGTTAGGCTCATATATGGCAAGTACACAGCATGTGTTGAAGGGTGAAATTAGTTGATACTGATATCAAGTTTTGAGTCATGCTGTTCATTTACTTTGGTCTTTTAAAGTTCTGTTTCAAGAACTTTGTCTCAGATTATGTACATACGGTACCAAACCAAACAAAAACTTGACATGAGAATATCAGAATAGATCTGCTCATAGAAGTCTGAACTGCATAATTCAACAGTTATCGCAGGAATATTTTCAACCCCCATCTCTGACGCTTTAGTTGTTTTATTTTCACAATCATCCTATTAATGTCATATAGTATATATGCTGTGGCCAATCTCACATTCAAATGTAACCAGTCATAGCAATTCTAATTTATACTTTAGGTCTTTAAACATTTTCATGCACTCAGCTTTGAAATAGTATTAGATGCCCTTGATATAATCATTCAAGAGCTACCACCATTTGCTAAAGAATATACTATTATCTAATTATAGTAGTTCATAGTAAAGTCTAAGTGATCATTAACTATTTATATAGAATTAGTGATATAGCACTGTTGAAAAATGAGAAGTAAGGTTTTATACAATTGTATACCTGGAGTTGCACAGAGTCGGACACGACTGAAGTGACTTAGCAGCAGCAGCAGCATACCAAGAAAATTTTACCTTTATACTATAAATAAGGTAAATTGCCACACATGTGACAGTGCTGTAAGGGAAAGGGAACAGGTGGAGCTGTAGAAGCCCATAAGATAGGGAGTTAAGGAAATCCTCATGGGTCAGAGAAGCCTTCCTAGGTTCATTGCCTAAGCTTGACTTCAAGAATTACTTGTCTCTCCATATGTCCAACACGTAGGGAAGACTATCCTTGGAGTATATCCAGATTCTGACCATCACAACTATGGGTACCACTGTCTAAGCCACTAAGTCTTCTGCCTGGAATTCTACAAAAGCCTCCTAATTGGTATCTTTACTTCTACTGTTGCCCTCCAAAGTCTGCTCTTAACACAGTAGGTGGAGTCATTTTTTGAAACTTAAGTCATATGAGTTACTTCTCTGCACAAAACCTTGAAACAGCTTCAGTTCAGTTCAGTTCAGTTGCTCAATCATGTCCACCTCTTTGCGACTCAATGGACTGCAGCATGCCAGGCTTCCCTGGCCATCACAAACTCCCAGAGCTTGCTCAAACTCATGTCCATCTAGTCAGTGATGCCATCCAACCATCCAGTGATGCCATCTCATTCTCTGTTGTCCCTTTCTCCTGCCTTCGAACTTTCTTGGCATTAGGGTCTTTTCCAATGAGTCAGTTCTTCACATCAGGTGGCCAAAGTATTGGAGTTTCAGCTTCAGCATCAGTCCTTCCAATGAATATTCAGGACTGATTTCCTTTACTATTGACTGGTTTGATAACCTTGCAGTCCAAGGGACTCATGAGTTTTCTCCAACACCACAGTTCAAAAGCATCAGTTCTTCAGCACTTAGTTTTCTTTACAGTCCAACTCTCACATCCACATGACTACTGGAAAAACCATAGCTTTGACTCGATGGACCATTGTTGGCAAAGTAATGTCTCTGCTTTTTAATATGCTGTCTAGGTTTGTCATAGCTGTTCTTCCAAAGAACAAATGTTTTTTAATTTCATGGCTGAAGTCACCAACTGCAGTGAATTTGGAGCCCCCCAAAATAATGTCTGTCACTGTTTCCATTGTTTCCCTATTTATATGCCCTGAAGTTATGGAACTGGATGCCATTACTTAATTTTCTGAATGTTGAGTTTTACACCAACTTTTTCACTCTCTGCTCTTTCATTTTCATCAGAGGCTCTTTACTTCCTTTTCACTTTCTGCCATAAGGGTGGTATCATCTGTGTATCTGAGGTTATTGATATTTCTCCTGGCAATCTTGATTCCAGCTTATGATTCATCCAGCCTGGCATTTCGCATGACATACTCTGCATATGAGTTAAATAAGCAGGGTAACAATATACAGCCTTGAAGTACTGTTTTCCCAATTGGAAACAGTCTATTGTTCCATGTCCAGTTCTAACTGTTGCTTCTTGACCTGCATGCAGATTTCTTAGGAGGCAGGTCAGGTGATCTGGTATTCCCATCTCTTGAAGAATTTTCCATAGTTTGTTGTGATCCACATAGTTGAAGGTTTTGGCATAGTCAGTGAAGCAGAAGTAGATGTTTTTCTCGAACTCTTTTGCTTTTTCTATGATCCAGTAGATGTTGGCAATTTAATCTCTGGTTCCTCTACGTTTTCTAAATCCATCTAAAACATCTGGAAGTTCATGGTTTGCGTACTGTAGAAGCCTGGCTTGGAGAATATTGAGCATTACTTTGCTAGCCTGTGAGATGAGTGCAATTGTACAGTAGTTTGAGCATTCTTTGGCATTGCCTTTCTTTGGGATTGGAATGAAAACGGACCTTTTCCAGTCCTGTAGCCATGGCTGAGTTTTCCAAATTTGCTGGCTTATTGAGTTCATCACTTGAATAGCATCATCTTTTAGGACTTGAAATAGCTCAGCTGGAATTCCATCACCTTCACTAGCTTTGTTTGTAGAGATGCTTCCTAAGGCCCATCTTACTTGACATTCCAGAATGTCTGGGTCTACGTTGGTGATCACACCATCATGGTTATCTGGGTCATGAAGATCTTTTTTGTACAGTTCTTCTGTGTATTCTTGCCACCTCTTCTTAATATCTTCTGCTTCTATTAGGTCCATATCACTTCTGTCCTTTATTGTGCCCATCTTTGCATGAAATGTTCCCTTGGTATCTCTAATTTTCTTGAAGAGATCTCTAGTCTTTCCTGTTTTTTTCCTGTATTTGTTTGCATTGATTCTTTGGAACTCTGCATTCAAATGGATATATCTTTTCTTGTCTCTTTTGCCTTTAGCTTCTCTTTTTTTTTTTTTTTAGCTATTAGTAAAGCCTCCTTGGACAACCATTTTGCCTTTTTGAGTCTCTTTTTCTTGGAGATTGTCTTGATCACGGCCTCATGTACAGTGTCACAAAACTCCGTCCATAAGTTCTTCAAGCACTCTATCAAATCTAATTCCTCGAATCTATTTGTCACTTCCACTGTGTAATCATAAGGGATTTGATTTAGATCATACCTGAGTGGTCTTAGTAGTTTTCCCTACTTTCTTCAATTTAAGTCTGAATTCAGCAATAAGGAGTTCATGATCTAAGCCACAGTCAGCTCCCAGTCTTGTTTTTGCTGACTGTATAGAGCCTCTGCATCTTTGGCTGCAAAGAATATAATCAGTCTGATTTCAGTATTGACCATCTGGTGATGTTCATGTGTAGAGTTGTTTCTTGTGTTGTTGGAAGAGGGTGTTTGCTGTGACCAGTGTGTTCTCTTGTCAAAACTCTGTTAGCCTTTGCCCTGCTTCTTTTTTTTTTTTTTTTTTTNNTTTTTTTAATTTTTATTTTAACTTTAGTTTACTTTACATTACTGTATTGGTTTTGCCAAACATTGACATGAATTCACCACGAGTGTACTGCCCTGCTTCATTTTGTTCTCCAAGGTAAAATTTTCCATCTCACTCTAAAAGTCGGTCATTGCAACATCATATATGACCCTTGTGACCTGGTCCCCTGTTTCTTTTCTTACCTCTTAAAAACACCAAACAGAACAGAGAAATATTACAACTTTCTCACAGGTTTTTGCTGTTATCTAATACTGCATCAGTGTTTTCAAAATGTTACTAAATTGAACCCATGGGTGAAATTGAAAACTGAGAATCTTGATTTAGTAAGTACGGTTAACTATGCACTGTTTCAGATTTGATCCACATATCATTTTGAGGCATCTTTTTCAGCTATGACAGCCATTAAAACCAAGTGCAAAAATCTATGATATCTAGAGCCAAATTGCTGTATTGCAGTGTACTAAACGAAGATTTTCAAGTATAGTGAAACATTGTTCAATTGTACTAATCTCACTTTTTTAAAAATTGTGTATTTCATATTATGCATAATATGTTAGTAAAAAATACAATATATGTTCATAATTAATAAAAAGCATTTCTTAGGGGTAAAGTGTTTCTATTTTAGATAAGTGATTTTCTCCACACTCATGTCTAGGACAAGATTCCCATAAAAACTTTTTTAACTAGGTAGTGTAGTGTGAGAAAACCACTTTCATGCTTTTGTTGAGAAAGTTAGCTATTCAGTTTGTTCTCTCATTTCAAATTGGAAGAGAATATTTGACAGGGAGAAACAAGATGGAAAGAGATGTAACACAGATGTCACAATTCATTTGTGCCATCATTATTTTAGTGCTCTATTTAAAGTTATTTTAAAGTATACTTTGCTCCCTAAGAGCTTCAGTGTAAAAAAAAAAAGAATACTTGTTACATTTGTTTGTTTTGTTGCTTTAATGTTGATAGGAAAGCTAGGAGCTTAAGGAAGAGTAGAGAATCAATAAGACTTATAGCATTTCAGAAAATAGCTAGATTGCTTGTAGAGTAGTCCAGAATGAATTTTTTTTATTGCGGTATAGTTGATGGACAAAATTATGTTTCAGGTATCCAGCGTAGTGATTCAGAATTCTAAGTTATATTCCTTTTATGTGTGTGTGTATGTGTGTGTCAGTTACTCAGTTGTGTCCAACTCTTTGTAACCCAGGGACTGTAGTCCGCTAATATGGAGTATTGAGTAGAGTTCCTTGTGCTATAAAGCAAGTTTGTATTAGTTAATCTATTTTATATATAGTAGTGTGCGTATGTCAATCCCAGTCTCCCGGTTAATCCCTCTGCCTCTTATCCTCTGGTAACCATGACTTGGTTTTGTACATCCATGACTTTACTTCTATTTTGTAAATAAGTTCATTGTACCCTTCTCAGGTGGCACTTGTGGTAAAGAATCCACTTGCCAATGCAAGAGAAGTGAAAAACGTGGGTTTGATCCCTAGGTCAGGAAAATCCCCTGGAGAAGGGTATGGCAACCCACTCCAGTATTCTTGCCTGGAGAATCTACAGACAGAGGAGCCTGGTGGGCTATAGCCCATAGGGTTGCAAAGAATCGAGTACAACTGAAGCAATTTAACACCCATGTTTTAGGTTCCATGTATAAACAATATATGATATATGTCTTTCTGTGTCTGACTGACTTCACTGAGTATGACAATCTCTAAGTCCATCCATGTTGCTACAAATGGCATTATTTTGTTCTTTGTTTGTTTTTTTTTGCTGGGTAAATTCCATTGTATATGTATACCACATTTTCTTTATCCATTCCTCTGTTGATGGACATTTAGATTTCTTCCATGTCCTGGCTATTGTAAAAAGTCCTGCAGTGAACAATGGGGTGCATTATCTTTTTGAATTATGGTTTTCTCCAGGTATATGCCCAGAAGTTGGATTGCTAAATCATATGGTAGTTCTATTTTTAACTTGTTTTTTTTTAATCTTTTTTAAAAATTTTAATTGAAGAATAATTGCTTTACAGAATTTTGTTGTTTTCTATCAAACTTCAACATGAATCAGCCATAGATATACATATATGCCCTCCCTTTTGAACCTCCCTCACACCTCCTGCCCCGTACCACCCCTCTAGATTGATATACAGAGCCCCTGTTTGAGTTTCCTAAGCCATACAGCAAATTCCCGTTGGCTATCTATTTTATGTATGGTAATGTAAGTCTCCAGGTTACTCTTTCCATACATCTCACCCTCTCCTCCCCTCTCCCCATGTCCAAAAGTCTATTCTCTATGCCTTTTTCTCCATTGCTGCCCTGTAAATAAATTCTTCAGTACCATTTTTCTAGATTTCCGTATTTGTGTGCTAGAATACAATATTTATCTTTTTCTTTCTGACTTATTTTAGTTTTTTAAGGAACCTCTTAGGTTGTGTTTTAAAGAACTGTTCTCCATAGAGGCTGTACTAGTTTACATTCCCACCAAAAGGTGTAGGAGACTTCTCATTTCTCCCCACCCTGCCCAGCATTTATCGTTTGTAGTTTTTTTGATGATGGCTATTCTGAACAGTGTGAGATGATACTTCATTGTATGTAGTTTTGATTTGCATTTCTCTAATAATTAGTAATATTGAGCATCTTTTCATGTGCTTTTTAGCCATCTGTAGTCTTCTTTGCAGAAATGTATATTTAGAACTTTTTTCAAAATTTAAATTTATTTATTTTAATTGGAGGCTGATTACTTTACAATATTGTATTGGTTTTGCCATACATCAACATGAATCCACCACAGGTGTACAGCTGTTTCCCCATCCTGAGCCACCCTCCCACCTCCCTCCGCATACCATCCCTCTGGGTCATCCCCCATTTTTTGATTGGGTTATTTTTATTATTATTATTATATATTAAGCTATATGAGCTGTTTGTATATTTTGAAGATTAAACCCTTGTAGTTGCTCATTTTTTACAAATATTTTCTCCTATACTAAGGGATGTCTTTTTGTTTATACTTATGTTCCGCAAGAACTTGTAAGTTTAAATAGATCCCACTTGTTTACTTTTGTCTTTATTGTCATTAGGAGGTGGGTCAAAAATAAAAGATCTTATTGGTATCAAAGAGTGTTCTGCCTATGTTTTCCTCTAAGAGTTTTATTGTGTCTAGCCTTACAATGAAATACTTAATCCATTTTGAATTTATTTTTGTATATGTTGTTAGGAAGTGTTCTAATTTCATTCCATTACATGTAGCCATGTGGTTTTCCCAGCACCACTTATAGAAGAGACTGTCATTTCTCCATTGTATATTCTTGCCATCTTTGTCATAGATTCGGTGACCATAAGTGTATGGTTTTATCTCTGGGCCTTCTATTCTGTTCCATTGAGCTATATTTCTGTTTTTGTGCCAGTATACTGTCTTGATTATTGTAGCTTTATCACATAGTCTTATGTCAGGGAGCCTGATTACTTCAGCTCTTCTTTTCTTTTTCAAGGTTGCTTTGACTATTTGGGGTCTTTTCTGTTTCTGTATAAATGTCTGTCTTTGTCTGGCTTATTTCACTTAGCATAATGTTTTCAAGTCCATCCATGCTATTGCAAATGAAATAACTTCTAAGCAACAGTGATAAACTATAATTTACTTTTCTAGAAAACAGGATTGAGGTAGAACTCATGAGTAAATTCATCAATAAATTAAATGCCATATTTATATGATGCACAAGTAATATAAAATTTGTTCTTATTTTCAAGGGCTTATGAGATGATCAGTTAAAAGATATATTTAAAAATTAATGCATTATATGAGGCAGTACAGGATTGTAATACTTAACTGCCTGTCATTGCTCTGAGCCTTCAGAAAAAGGACCATCAGGAAAGACTGAAATGTAACAGAAAAGACCATTAGAGACTAGTTCTTCATCTAACCTTGAAGAACTGTGACCGACAGTACCAATTCCTCATATAATATAAAATCTCCCCTTCTGCCTACTAATAGAATGCCAAGGTTATTTAAGGTAGAACTTTAATGATTTGTGACAAACACACAACTCAAATTCCTCTACGAGCCTTGAGTGGCCATGTAACCTAATTCAAGGCACTGTGGTGCCAAAGGGAGTCTATTCTGTGAGAGTTTTACGAGAGCTATTGTTTTCCTGGTAAAAACGGACAGACCCCTTTGGCAAGTTTGTGTTTTGCATGTCCTTCCTCTTTTTTTTTTTTTCCCCACGTACAGCATAGGCTAATGCCTGAAGGTGCAGTCGGGAAAAATATATATGCTGAAGATAGACAGCATAATAAAAAGCAGAGATATTACTTTACCAAAAAGGCCCATGTAGTGAAAGCTATGGTTTTTCCAGTAGTCACGTATGGATATGAGAGTTGAACTATAAAGAAAGCTGAGCACTGAAGAATTGATGCTTTTGAACTGTGTTGTTGGAGAAGACCCTTGAGAGTCCCTTGGACTGCAAGGAGATCCAGCCAGTCAATCCTAAAGGAAATCAGTACTGAGTATTCATTGGAAGGACTGATGCTGAAGCTGAAGCTGCAATACTTTGGCTACCTGATGCGAAGAACTGACTCACTGGAAAAGACCCTGATGCTGGGAAAGAGTGAAGGCAAGAGGAGAAGGGGATGATAGAGGATGAGATGGTTGAATGGCACCCTCGACTCGATGGATATCAGTTTGAGCAAGCTCTGGGAGTTGGTGATAGACAGGGTAGCCTGGTGTGCTGCAGTCCATGGGGTCGCAAAGAGTCAGACATGATTGAGTGACTGAACTGAAGATAGCTGTGGAGAAAAATAGTCTGGTTTCTGGACTCTTTACCAGCTCTGCCCTGTATACCCCCAGGCCTTGATGCATTAAATAATAAATTCTTGTTTAAGCCACTGTTTTTCAGATGCCTGTTGCACATAGTCTGAAGGACAAAAAAGAATGTTTGAGGTTAGAGTAAGTAAAAAAGTGAAAGAAAAAAAGCATCAAGTCACAGTTAAATTACTAATATGAGAGTACAGTGAAGAGACTGAAGGCCACTAAAAGGAAGTTAATATTGACTCACTATATTTAAACAGACAAATTTCCTTAACTATTTTAGGAAAATTATTTTTAATTATTTTCTTTGTTATCATTTATGAATTATCAGAAAAAACTTGGCATTCTTCTGTCCATTTTTCTTAAGTGAAGGCAGGATTCCATAGGTCCCTACATTTAAAAGTATTCAATAGTCCATCAGTCAGTTGTAGACTTCTTCGAGCTTTCCCTATTAAAGACCTTAAACTATCATGAAAGATAAACTATTTCAGTAATTTTTCATGTTTTTCCAACAAGTTTACACCACAGAAATGCTCTACTCAGACATCAATTTGTCATCTGAACTGGACATCGTTTGTCAGTAGTGTTGTGACGAAGGGCCACTTCCTATAAAGGATTGACACATCCAGCATTATTTCAAAGAAATCATATTGCTTATTTTCTTAGCTGTAATCTAGTAATCTCTGATTTAAACTAAGGGCTAGGAAAATTCTCAAAAGTAGCAAAATATATAAGGTAGTGAGTATAGCTTCGGAGAAGGCAATGGCTCCACACTCCAGCACTCTTGCCTGGAAAATCCATCGATGGAGGAGCCTGGTAGGCTACAGTCCATGGGGTCGCTAAGAGTTGGACACCATTGAGTGACTTCACTTTCACTTTTTATTTTCATGCATTGGAGAAGGAAATGGCAACCCACTCCAGTGTTCTTGCCTAGAGAATCCCAGGGACGGGGGAGCCTGGTGGGCTGCCGTCTATGGGGTCGCACAGAGTCATACACGACTGAAGTGACTTAGCAGCAACAGCAGCAGAGTATAGCTTAATTTTATTCAAACTGAAAAATGTCAATCTCTTTAAGGAGAAAGATTTAAAGTCATGTAGTTTAATAAAAGTAGTTAGCATTCAGTGCATCTCTAGTGAGAAAGAACTAGTAGAGTTTCATGTAGAGAAAAGTGGGAGTCACTGAAATCCCTCTTTTTCTGATCCCCTCGGGAGGAGGGAAAGAACGAATAGGTGCAGCCATACACTGAAGAACATTTCCTCTGCTTTCATGGCTGAAATTCATGTATTCTAAATCTCGTAGCATGTTTTGAACTAGGGTATACATTGCAAAATTTGGTTGTGATTTAAAAGTACCCGCTGTGATTTAAAAGTACCTGAATTCTTATTATGAGTAAGGTTATTACGAAAAGAATTGGTGTTGAAAATGTCACTTTAGGAATTGAAAAGATTATTGATTGATGAGTTCTATTATGTATATACATTCAGTATCAGCCATAATATGATGAAATCTCTTACAACTGTGGTCCTTAAACTTCTCTCAGAACTTGGAATTGCCAACTAGTAGGTTGAGGAAGAAAAGGTGTACAACTGAGAAGAAAGAATAATCAAAAAACCACCCTGGATCAATTGCTTCTTTACTACAAGGAGATAAAATATTTCCTAGGAAAAGAAATAAATTATACAATCATGAAATATTTTCATGTCTTCTGTAAGGTTTTTTCCCACAGGAAAGTTTTGAGCCAGTTATTAAACTGTATGTGATGAAATGCTTATGTCACTTAAAAGATTCTTATGCATTTCTTTCATTCATCATTTATAGGTCAAGAAAAATTACTATCTGGCCAGTAACTGACAAATGAAGTTTGCCAGAAAAACAGCTCCTCTGTAGCTATAACTTAATTGGCAGAGATCATTGTGGAGTTGCCATTTCTATTTTAGAAACTTGCAAGGTGACAAATGGGTAATAGTACCGTGTGTGTGTGTTTAGTCATGTCCTACTCTTTGCAACCCCATGGAGTGTAGCCCACCAGGCTCCTCTATCCACAGAACTTTTCAGGCAAGAATACACAGTGGGTTGCCATTTCCTACTCTAGGAGATCCTCCTAGACCAGGGATCAAACCCACATCTCCTGCTTTGGCAGGTGAGTTCTTTACCACTGTGCCATCAGTTCAGTTCAGTCACTCAGTCGTGTCCGACTCTTTGCGACCCCATGAATCGCAGCATGCCAGGCCTCCCTGTCCATCACCCACTCCCTGAGTTCACTCAAACTCACGTCCATCAAGTCAGTGATGCCATCCAGCCATCTCATCCTCTGTCGTCCCCTTCTCCTCCTGTCCCCAATCCCTCCCAGCATCAGAGTCTTTTCCAATGAGTCAACTCTTCACATGAGGTGGCCAGAGTACTGGAGTTTCAGCTTTAGCATCATTCCTTCCAAAGAACACCGAGGACTGATCTTTAGAATGGACTGGTTAGATCTCCTTGCAGTCCAAGGGACTCTCAAGAGTCTTCTTCAACACCACACTTCAAAAGCATCAATTCTTCGGCGCTCAGCCTTCTTCACAGGCCAACTCTCACATCCATACATGACCACTGGAAAAACAATAGCCTTGACTAGACAGACCTTTGTTGGCAAAGTAATGTCTCTGCTTTTGAATATGCTATCTAGGTTGGTCATAACTTTCCTTTCCAGGAGTAAGCCTCTTTTAATTTCATGGCTGCAATCACCATCTGCAGTGATATTGGAGCCCCAAAAGATAAAGTCTGACACTGTTTCCACTGTTTCCCCATCTATTTCCCATGAAGTGATGGGACCATAGGACAACCTAAATTATAGGCATCATAACTGGTAAAAGCTGCTTCAATGTTACTGAAAATAAGAAGTGTTACTCATTGCAGCATCTGCTAATGGGCTTCTTTCCTCATTTTATGTTTAAACAAAAAAGATGACATTTGGCTTAATTATTCAGCAAGGATCAAAGAGTCTTTGATTTTCTTATGCATGTATTTAGTTTTTCTAAATTTCTTTGCTTAAAGAATTGTTACTGAATCAGATGATCTGAGATGTGGGAAATGCTAATGGAGCACTGAACTAAAAGAACGTATTTTTGTGCCCTGCACTGAAGTGCCGTTTTATTGGCTTCTTCGTATAACAACACAGCTGATGGAAGCATGGCCTTGGAAGAGTTATTCTGGGAAGCGAACACGATAGCAACTCAGAGAATTGCCATTCTATCTTCCCACAGTGAAAAATGAAATGAATCAAAGCATCTGTAAAGCATAAACCAAAGTGATTATTCATTTCTTTCCTTGTTTAAGAAACATGCTGTACACTCCTGCTGCAGTCCTCGCCTCCAGCCCCAATGCCAGTAATTGCAGATTCAGATTTACCACAACAGAGTCTGACCCAGAGCTATACCCAAAGAGCAATCACATCCAAGATACAGAAGGAAAGCCAAAAATAATGAAAGGCTCTATATCTGAAAAGATTCTTATTTAAGATCTCAGGTGAGCCTATAGAATTATGGACCCAGGCAATCAGACATCAATCAGACATGCAGTTTCTTTTCATTTGCCTTGTATTTCTTGAAGTCCTACCAAGAAGTGCTCCAACGGAGAGCAAACAGAGATGACTGCTTAAACAGCACCTTTGCTCCACAGGAAAATTTTCTTTAGGTAAATAGTCTTCAAGACTTATATAGATTTCACTGTGCATAAATATGTAATAAGGCTAAAGCCAAAAGGCAAATCAATGATTAAACATATTTCTGAAGGCAGAGAAAATTAACCAAATCATATTTGTATCTAATAATCACATATTAATTAAATTATCTGTTCAGTGTTTGGTGCTGGTGTGATATACAGCACCTACATATCTGCACAGTTCTTTGGTTACAAGCAATACAACTGAATCAGGCTAACTTTGGAATAAGGGAGTTTGGTGAAAGGATATCCAAAGCTTGGAGAATTGTTGAAAGGCTGCACCTTAGACTTAGAAATGGGCAAAAGAAACAAGTCATCTTTGGAAATTCAGAGGCAACAACATTAACAGTGGTGTCACAACTTAGGCAAACTGGGTAGTGTACCATTACTAGATGAGGACAAAACTAACTATATTCTGTGTGTGTGTGTGTAAATTCCAGGGAGGAAGCATCTGACTGGATTAGTTTGGCTTACATGCCAGCCCTCTGGCTAGGGAAAGGCAAGATTCCTTATTACAGACCATCAGACTGTACCCCATTGGGAAGAATTAATACTCAAATGAAATCTCTCAGAGGTTAAAAGACCACCAAAAAAGACTTTAGCAAACTGTATACATAAGTATATTAAATCCACCACTAGTCTTGTATAAAACAATAAGTAGCTAGGTATTATCCAAATGAAAATATTTAGCCACCATGTGTTGAATCTTGAAGTCTGAGAGGATGAAGTTGGTGTTTAGATAGGAAACAGAAAAAAATGGTTTCTGTGAAAGCTTGTCATGCTTCTTAACAAATTTTCTAATTCCATTCACAAAATTAGACTTTGATAACTAGTTGGATAATGACTTGTTTCATAAATTTATTGAACCTGTTTTGTGTGCATAATTCTTTGGATAATGTAAAGAAAGATGAGGTAATTATTTTTCACCCCAGAGGAACACAACATGCAGGCTGCCTGTCTTGTGAAGTCTAAAAGAGAAGGGATTCTTGATTTCTACCACCTGTCTTCTACCAGGTTTTCTCCTTCCGAGGTCTTTCTCATCTTAGTAAATGGCACAGTCATTCAAACCAAAATACTGGGAGTCATCCTCTTTCCCCAGTTCACATAGATTTCCAAGACTTCAAAATAATGCTGATTTCATCAACTTTTCACCTCCTCTCCGTCTCATCCTCTCTAACCCAAGCTGATAGCATCTTTCAGCAAGTCAGATATGCTGCAGCGTATCTCCTCCATCTCCACAACTGTGTCTTAAGACCAAGCCTGCTTCCATTCCTCTGCCCCCTTCCTCGCTGCACTGTATGGTCCATCCAGCATCCCAGATCTGTCTTCTCAAAGCGTAAATCTGATCATCACATTATAACACTTGAAATCTGCCAAAGTTCTCTTAAATGTTATCTCTTCAGAAAGGCCATCCCTTAGCCATTCTAGCTAAAATCAGCTCCATACATTCTTCTCCACACCTGCCATGCCTCATCCCCTGCACCCCCACCCAGGACTGATTTTTTTTTCTCTTAGCACTTAAGAGTAACTGAAATGATCCTACTTTTTAAAATGGTCCTATTTCCCATAAAGAATAATGATGTGCTTTAAAAGAAAAAAAAGCCAAATGTTCTAGTAGGTACCCTATTTTGTAGGCATTCAGTAAATATTTGATGAATAAATGAGTGATGGTCACAGCAGGGACTGAGCCAGGGGTGATTCCTCTTACTGAAGTAGTTGTTCCATTCAGTAAGGTCTGAGAAAAACCCATACTTACTTTGCTAACTTTGTTTTATGAAGGGTGCCTTCAATGTGTCTGCATCTCATATGTCAATTTTATGTTGGAAAAAAAAAGGGTGCTGTGATCCCTTGCTGTTATTTTCTGCTGCAATCAGTCTTCTGTCTCCACCAAGCCATGAGCATTACTTGTTACTGGCAGATGAACATGCTTTTTGGCCATGAGAAAATAATAAAAGGTTCTTAGTTCTAGGGCATTCTAAGATTTTTCATAATGTTTTCAATGTAGTTACCTCCATTCTTTCATTTTATGGAAATAGCTCTGAATGTCATTAAAAATACATGTGTTTGTGACTAGAAGGATT
The DNA here is from genome assembly GCA_006410935.1 of Redunca redunca. Taxonomy (NCBI): domain Eukaryota; kingdom Metazoa; phylum Chordata; class Mammalia; order Artiodactyla; family Bovidae; genus Redunca; species Redunca redunca. The sequence goes on along the minus strand of SJYQ01001076.1, from coordinate 561,485 downwards.
TCGGTACTTAACATCTTGTGTCAATCTTGTTTTTAAATCCCACTGCCAACTGCTGTGGCCTGGTTGGACCACCCATATTTGAGTTTCTGTGATGCATTTTTTTATGAATAAGGCCTTTTTTCCCTATTGGATTTTCCTACCTATCGACAAATAACTGTTTTCTACACGCAAGGGAAAAGATACTGCACTGAGCAAATTTATACTCCCAGATCAATTTGAATTTTTTGTCAGATTTTTTTTCTTTTCCTAATGTGATTTCCTTAAATCAGTAGAAATAATATTCTCTAAAGCTCTAGAATCTGATTTCAAAGAGGAAGAAGTATAATCCAGAATAGCAGCAGAAGGAATGTGGATATAGAGAACCCAGAATTAACCCCAGTTCCTCCCCATTTTCTGCATTCCCTTTTTCAATGCCCTTGGCTCTATCAAGCCAGATGTATTTTCTGAGGCCAGCTAGCTGTCTAGCACTCTAAATATACTGTGGGATAAAGCAGGGGTTTGCCAAACACGATCAGCTTGCTCTCTATTTTTAAATAAAATTTTATTGGAACATAGCTACATCCATTTGTTTGCATATTATCTGTGGCTATTTGTGTGATACAGGAGCAGAATTGAATAATTATGACTGAGACATATGGCCTGAAAAGCCTCAAATATTTACTGTCTAGACTTCTGCAAAAAATATTTGCCAGCCCCTGGTGTATAAAGAGGGAATTCCCTGGTGGTCCAGTTACCCCCATTCTCATAGACTTTATGAACTGATTGAATTGGTTGTTATCACATGGAGTAATTGGCAAACAATAAATGACAAACTGAGTGATACTAAGGAGAATAGGTACCACAGAATGGTTATTGATTGGCAGATAAATCTCATCTATAGCGAAGGGATTATTTAAGCATGCTGAAGTATGGAAGCTTCCTTGTAATCAACTTTCCCCTGTTACTCTGTGCTTTTCTTTGTTGAGTCCCAGATATGCTATAACATTCAAAGACATTCACAGCATCATTGTCAAAACTTCTCCCAGAAGTATGTCCTCCATCATTCCCCCAAAGAGGTGAGTTGGAAAAATAGGAATCTTAAGGCTGCAGCATTGTTTAGAACCTTGCCCAGCATGTTATAGATCCTCTGCTATGCTTGAAAAAGTGAAAGAACCTCCAAACGATAAAGGAAGGTAAATTCTGTGCAAGTAATAGCTAGTCTTATTGACTATTCAGAATGTGCCACCTTAGAAAGGTGTTTCTCAGCAAGAAAGCTCCTACTTTTTTAATAATTAAAGGTTGTGGGCATGTAACCCACTTAGCTCAGAGCCTAACACCTCGCACATTACAAGTGCTTAGTCTTTACTGTCAATATTTAGAGTAAATTGAATATTTTATTTCAGACAGTATTATGATAATTATGCTGATGAAAGTAACGAAAGCATATGTTAGCTCTTGATTGCATCACCCTCTCAGTTAAGAAAACATTTGTACTTAGGAAGTGCATAACAAAGTGATTCACAGTAATGTAAAATTAGCTGTTTTATCAGTGTAGAGAAGACTTTTTTGATTTGGTTGTGCTGATTATCAATAATAGCCCATTAATATTTTTAAATATCAAGAGAAATTAACTAGAGTAGATGAAGCTGTATCTACTCAGCTGCTTCTCTTTATAAAAACCTTTTATTTTAGTTTAATGTAAATTCTAAGGCTACCACTCAATGAATTTTCACAAAGGAAGCACACTTGTGTAACCAGAACGTTAGTCAAGCAGAAAACTGCCAGCATCTCAGACACCCCGGCCTCCTTCCAGTCACTGCTACTCCCCCAAAGGGAAACTTCTTCCTTAGGAACTTACATTGTAAAGACAAATGGAGAAGTTAGCACATTCTTTTAATAAGCCCACAGACTCATCTAGGCCCTTTGAGAATAATCTGACATTTTAAGAAGAGAATAGTCTTAAGACACTAAAGTATTTCATGCTAAACATGTCAAAGTCCTTTTTACACCATCCCCAATGTGCTTTGGCATGTTTCATATGAAAGCCTTCAGGGGCAGACAGTTATTTTCCCTTCTTAAAATAGAGAAGGAGGAAGGGTTTAATTGTATAAAAAAGTTCATGATTAAAAAAGCAATAGCAATAATCAGTCTGTTGTGGCTTCACTAGAATAGCTATTAGTCAGTCATGCAAACTTCACCAGACATGGAGATATGGAAAGTGAATTGGAAAAAGTCTGTGTTCTGCTCTTATCTCATGCATTCAGGTAACTTTAACTTTTTGTATTTTTCACTAATGTCTGAATAGAATTCATGTATCCCCCTCCTCTTTCTCTGTTTCAGAGGCCATGCTGATTGACACTGACAATTAATTAGGTGCTCTGAATAATATATGAATATCCTAACCAAGAAAATGCTTTGAAAGATATCCAGTTTCCTATTTCTTAGAGTTATTTCCCCATCCTAATTTTCCTGTGTTTTGCTTCATGTTATATGTTTTTAAATTACTTAGAACAAACAAACATAAACAGAAGGTCATTATAGTTCTTGTTCCCAAATGTTTAGTTTGGCATCTGATGCAAGGCCTCAATTGCAGGCTGGAGCGCCAGGAGCTTGAGCTGAAGACATGAATGTGGTGCACAGACATGATTTGAATTCTGCAGAGTGTTTATATTTTCCCAAGGGCCTCATTAACAAGAGTTAAGCCCTAAGCCCTGTTACTACCAACATATCTTAACAGGTTAACTTTTCTGATTTGTGAAGTAGAGTATCATCTTACATGTATACATCTTTAAACATGCTTCTCTTCCCTTTCAACTGCCTTGTAAGCTACTACAGAAAATTTAACACTCAGTCCCTACCACATTTGAAAATGTGTTTTGTTAAATATCCCTTGGCACGTAGTCACCCAAGTAGAGTTCTATTTTTTGGTAGTTTCAAAGTTAGAATCAACCTAAATGTCCATCCACAGGGGACTGGTTAAATGAATTATATTATGATAGAATATCGTGTGTCTGCTAAAGCAAATCTACATTTGTTGATATGGTTGTAAAACCTCCTGGATCATATGATCCTGTATATATAAACATATTTTGCTGTATGCCTCTGTGTGAGTATTGTACTAGAAAGTATATTTTAATAAACGAAAGGAAAAAGTGATCGATGATCTTCTCTGGGAGGTGTGTTAGGAGAGATTTTGCTTCCTGCTATATCCTGCTTTGTTTAAATATATGATATATTGATTATATCTTAGTTTTAAAAAGAGAAAACAAGTTTAAGTAGACTGTTGTCTGTTTTTTATATGTCCATTATTTCAACCCTTGTTCTTTACATTTTAAAAGTATATTCAAAATTCTCTTTGGCTAAAACATGTTTGACTTGAGTGTCTAGCCAGAGAAGGCTGGAGTTTTGGTTTCCCATTTGATCCATGTCATGCTTAGAGAAAGATACTGACCAATGAAGTCAGTACCAAAACTGACAGTGGTATTGGGATCGGAGAGAGTTCTTTAGCTCAGTTTCCTACCCATTATCTGAGTGTGTTTTGCAGTTTTTATAGGATTAGAAACAATTTACATTGAGGCTTCAGGAGCATTTTCATGCTGCTCAACTCACAGAGCAATATAAACCGACAGGACTAAGAATGGGCTTTCTGTGAAGTTAATAGGGTAAGATGAGTACAAGCACCTGGTTCCCTTCTTGTTTTCTATTTGCTAAGGAAGGCAAGTAGATAGTGGGGACAGAAACGTATGTGTAGGCAAGGGCATAGTTTTCAAGGAGATATGGTATGATATGTTTTTGAGGATGTTAAAACTTTTTAAGAAGAAAGGCAAGTTCAGTTGCAGATGATTTGTGGAAATAAACCAATGAGGAAAATAATTTGTCTCTTGAATATATTATCCCATCACTATTTGCCTATTCCTCCATATTTATTTCTTGACCTTGATTTTTCCTGTGTTTTTAGTCTGATAAAGATTTAAGTTATTCTTCCTGAACACAATTCAGAGACCTACGATACCTTTTATAATTTAGGTAAATGTTTACTTCCTTCAACAGTCACCTGAACTGGAGGTGGAAGTAACACCCTCAAGATATTGAGCATGATAAATAGCATCCAGGTAGGACCTGTGTTGGGTTATATTCATCAAAAAAGGCCACAGTAGTGTTTCCAGGCCAACATTCTCCTGTCACTCCCCTCAGTCTGGGGCTGAACTTTGCGAATGCCTCAGCAAGTAGAATGTGGTGGAGATGTGTCTGTGCATACTAAGTCACTTCAGTTGTGTCTGATTCCTTGTGATCCTGTGGACTGTAGCTTGCCATGCTACTCTGTCCATGGGATTTCCCAGCCAAGAACACTGGAGTGGGTTGCCATACCTGCCCCTAGGGGATCTTCCTGACTCAGGGATCAAACCCGCATCTCTTATATCTCCTGCATTTGGCAGGTGGATTCTTTACCACTAGTGCCACCTGGGAAGCCCATGATGGATATGACACTATGTAATTTCAAGGCTAGATAAGGCAATAAGGCTACCACCTATATCTTTTTCTTTCTGGAAACACTAACTTGTGAAATCTGGCCACCTAGCAGTGACGAAATTGAAAGTAGCCTATGTGGGGGGACCAGCATCAACCATCATATATGAGAGTGATTGAGTCCTCAGGTGTGCTAGCTCCTGGCCTTCAAGTTTTCCAGCTGAGGTCCCAAACATTAAGGAAAAATAAGCTGTCCAGCTGCACCATATTCCAATTCCTAACTCACAGAATTTATGAGCATGATCAAAAGTTGCTTTATACCACTAAGTTTTATGATAATTTGTTTTATAGTGATGATATTAATAACTGGTACTGGGCCATTTCTAAATATTAAAATTTAAAAATTTTGAAAATTTATGACAGTATTTTTTTCTAGACTGTAACTGCTAAAATAAATGAGTAATTATTTTTTTCTTTTTGTTCTTTATTCAATAAATTCATCAAACATTTAGTCAACACCTCATATGCCAGGTACTATTTTAGACATTGTAGATACAAAAGTAAATATATAAGAATCCCTATTTTCCTTAGGATTTTCTAGGGAGCTTACATTTTAATGGGGGTATGAGACTGACAATAAGTACATGTATAAGTACATGTATATTTTGGTGGAATCAAGCTGGAATCAAGATTGCTGGGAGAAATATCAATAACCCCAGATACACAGATGACACCACCCTTATGGCAGAAAGCACAGAAGAACTAAAGAGCCTCTTAATGAAAGTGAAAGAGCAGAGTGGGCTTAAAACTCAACATTCAAAAACCTAAGATCATGGCATCTGGTCCCATCACTTCATGGCAAATAGATGGGGAAACAATGGAAACAGTGACAGACTATTTTTGAGGGCTCCAAAATCATTGCAGACGGTGACTGCAGCCATGAAATTAAAAGACACTTGCTTCTTGGAAGAAAAACTATGACCAACCTAGACAGCATATTTTAAAGCAGAGACATTACTTTACTGACAAAGGTCCATCTAGTCAAAGCTATGGTTTTTCCAGCAGTCATGTATGGATGTGAGAGTTGGACTATAAAGAAAGCTGAGCGCCAAAGAATTGATGCTTTTGAACTGTGGTGTTGGAGACAACTCTTGAGAGTCCCTTGGACTGCAAGGAGATCAAACCAGTCAATCCTAAAGGAAATCAGTCCTGAATATTCATTGGAAGGACTGATGCTGAAGCTGAAGCTACAATACTTTGGCCACTTGATGTGAAGAACTGACTCATTTGAAAAGCCCCTGATGCTGGGAAAGATTGAAGGCAGGAGGGAGAAGGAGATGACAGAGGATTAGATGGTTGGATTACATCACCAACTTGATGGATATGAGTTTGAGCAGTGTCTGGCAGTTGGTGATGGACAGGGAAGTCTGGCATGCTGCAGTCCACAGGGTGGCAAAGAGCTGGGCAGGACTTGAGCGACTGAATTGATAATATTTGGGGATGATAAATGTCATGAAGAAGGATCAGGAGTTATTGATGCAGATGAAGAGTAGAGGTGCTCTTTTAAAGTGAGTGAGAGCAGGCCTCAGTGATGAACTGAATTGGCATTGAAGAATAGACATGAATATAGAGAGTGATCAAGTCATGCAACTGTCTAGGAGAAGAACATTCCAGATAAAACACCTTTGAGCAGTGGGCTGATGTAGAAGACTGCTTGGTTGTATTTGCGAATGTGTAAGAAAGACAGGATGCTTGAAGCAAAATGCGCAACAGGAAGATGGCTAGAAAGTGAAGTTTGAAGTGTTTGCCCAAGAGAAAACTGAAAAAAGTCATTTACATTAAGGTGTGACTGATTTCTATCAAATGCTATCATGGACTTATAATTGAGCGGTCCTTAATTAATGTTATCTCTGATGACCTAACAGTGAAAGGACTTCAGAAATTGTAATTTAAACTCTGAAAAGGCTCAATGAATTTTAATTTTTAAATGCATATTTTCAGAGAAGTAAAATGGAGTGGTCACTATTGAGTGTTTAACATATATTGCTAGGACAAAAACGGTAGGGAACACTGGATGAATATAAAAGTTTAAAGAGAGAGGAAGAACAATGTAAAATTTCCAGATTTTAGAGAAGAGTATGCTTATATACTTTTTTAATGAGCTTTTAATTATAGTAAAATTCTATTTTAAAATATTTTCATTGAGTCTCTTTTTCACATTTTAAGAGTTGTGAAATTGCACCTGGCTTATTCATACTCAAAATCAGGCACCTGCAATCTCTTAATTAGGAGCAAGTTTCCAAAACAAATAATCCTTATTTTGACATTAAATTTGTTCACTTCATTTTCTGTCAATACTTTGCTTGCCTATAAAATATAAACTGTGTTTTAAATATTTTCTTCAAGATTAATTTTTGTGGCTTTATCCTTTAATCAAGCAATTTATGTCAATTTTCTAGTAAGTCACACTTTTAAGTGGTTGTTGTTGATAACTATCATTTTGATATTTTGATTATCTGATAAACACACTTCTCAATTCTATTAATACTTTCCCTTTTTGCATTACCAAAGATTATTTTGAGGAGGTTGTAACTAAAAATTATGTGGTTCCCTTTATAATGACTCAAGAATACAGAAAATTTAGCCACTGAATTGATCCTTAATATTTATTTATTTATTCATTCATTCATAGTGCTCCCCCTCCCCGCCATTTACCTTTTTTGGATTAAATAGCCAAATAATGAGAACCAGATTTTGAAATGTTGCTTTGCTGTGATTTTTTTTTTCCAAACTTCATTTGAAATGTGTTTCCTTAACCCTCCCAACAGCTTCACTATTTGATTTGAACAACAGAAGTACTTTGTAGTCTTCAGCATGTGTAGATATCTTATAATAATTTTCTAACTAAATGTTTTCTTCATTTTTCCTATACTTTCATGTATATTAGCAACAATGCATCCCTGGTGGCCCAGATGGTAAAGAGTCTACCTGCAGTGCAGGAGACCTGGTTTGATCATTGGGTCAGGAAGATTCCCTTGGAGGAGGAAATGGCAACCCACTCCAGTGTCCTTGCCTGGAAAACTCCATGTATGGAGGAGCCTGGCAAGCTACAGGCCATGCAGTCGCAAAGATTCGGACACGACTGAGTGACTTCACTTTCATGTATTTTAGAATCTGAATAGTCCTTTACACTATTATTTATTCTCCCTATACAATTTACTAAAGTTGATTTAAAAAGGTAACCTCCCCACAAATACTGTTTTCATTAAATATTCATCTTCTATAAGAAAGTATTGGACATTAATTCAGCACGACAGTATGAGTTTAGACTCTGGAGCCAAGAACTTGTATGTTCTGAATATTGTTTACTGCCAGTCTTCAGATACAGAACTCTTTGATGTTCTAATTTCCTCATCTGTAAAATAAGAGTGACAATCAGAATTGTCAGTACTTAGTTTCCATTCTAATTTTGAGACTTCTTTTTTTTTTTTTTT
>SJYQ01001076.1:540230-553519 GCA_006410935.1 Redunca redunca | reverse complement strand
CTTTTTTTTTTTTTTTTTGGTTTATGAATATAATTAGGTTTATTTTTTTATTTTTTTTAAAAATTTTTTTAAATTTTTATTTTAACTTTAGTTTACTTTACATTACTGTATTGCTTTTGCCAAACATTAACATGAATTCACCGTGAGTGTACAAGCGTTCCCAAACATGAATCCCTTCCCACCTCCCACCCCATACCATCTCTCTGGGTCCTCCTCTTGCACCAGTCCCAAGCATCCTGCATCCTGCATCCTGCATCGGATATCGACTGGCGATTCGTTTCTTACTTGATAGTATACATGTTTCAATGCCATTCTCCCATCTCATCCCACCCTCTCCCTCTCTCTCTCCCCCAGAGTCCAAAAGTTCACTCTATAGATCTGAGTCTCTTTTGTTGTGAGACTTCTTTTGAAACTACTAAATTTACCTGATGAAATCAATATTTTGTACGACTTTGTACAATTCTTTTTGTGTAACAACAGTTTTAGTACAAGGAACCTTGTGGAGTGATCATCAAATAGTGGGATGAAGTCCCTCAAGGAAATGAAATGCCAGTCAGCTTTCTTTGCTTTCCAGGACTTCATCCCTCTTTTTGATGATTGCTCCACATGGTCCCTGATTCAAACCAATCAGTTGTGACTTTGTTTCCTATCTACAGGATACATGTAAAATTTATTCGTAACACTCCCCCAAAGAACTCAATTCTTCTGTTGACTTTAACTGAGCAAGACTCCAAACATGTCTTTTCTTAACTGTGGTTCAATATTCCTTAAAATATGAATACTAGATTGGTAATTTGGGGAGTAATTTATGAACTAATGAACTCTTGGCAATCCCAGCTTTGATGCCACCTCTGAGGAAGATTACTTCTGCAAAGGTCTCTAATATCTGCATTAGTATAGTGGTCTTCCTCCCTAAACAGTATCCTTACATTTTCTCATTTCTCTCTCAGCTCACAACATAGATAATTCTGGACACATAATTCATTTTTATGTAAAGCTCTCCAATCACTGAAAGGTGTACTTTTTTGTTAAAAATTGTACTTTTATATATATATATATATATATTTTTTTNCTCTTTTTTTTTTTTGAAATTTTAACTTTAGTTTACTTTACATTACTGTATTGCTTTTGCCAAACATTGACATGAATTCACCACGAGTGTACAAATATATATATATACTCAACATAAATTTTAAAATATACTTCAGTGTTTTCTTTGAATAAATGAAAGAAATAGATTTATCTTTTTAGTAGTTTTAGGTTTATAACAAAATTGAGAGGAAGATACAGAGATTTACTATATACTCTCTGCCCCCAGAGATGCACCATCTCCCCTGTTATCAGCATCCCCCACAGGTTAGTACATTTGTTACAACTGGTGAACACATATTAACACATCACAGTCACTCAGAATCCACAGTTTAGACTAGGATTCATCCTTTGTATTGTATATTCCATAAGTTTTGACAAATATATAATGATATATGCCTGCTAAGTCACTTCAGTCATGTCCGACTCTTTGTGACCCTATAGACTGTAGCCTACCAGTCTCCTCTGTCTGTGGTGATTCTCCAAGCAAGAATACTGAGTTGCCATGCCCTCCTCCAGGGGATCTTCCCGACCCAGGGATCGAACCCGCATCCCAGCATTATAACATCGTACAGGGATCAAACTCATGACCTGCCACCCTGTAAAATCATACAGTTTATGTTTACTGTCCTAAAAATCCTTTGTGCTCTGCCTATTCAACACCTCCTACTCCACCGCAACAACCAGTGATCTTTTTACTGTCTGTGGTTTTTCCTTTCCCAAAATGTCATATAATTGGAATCATATGTAACCTCTTCAGGTTGGCTTCTTTCTCTTATTATTAGGTATTTATGGCTTTCCAGTTGCCACTAGTGGTAAAGAATGTTGCCTTCCAGTGCAAGAGACATGAGAAATGCAGGTTCAGTCCCTGGGTCAGGAAGATCCCCTATAGAAGGGAATGGCAAACCACTCCAGTATTCTTGCCTGTAGAACCCCATGAACAGAGGAACTTGGCAGACTACAGGCCCTGGGGTTGCAAAGAGTCAGACATGACTGAAGCTACTTAGCACATAGCACAGGCATTTAACTTTCCTCCATGGCTTTTCATGGTTTGATCACTCATTTCTTTTTTGTGCTGAATAATATTTCATTGTCTGGATATACTACAGTTTACCCATTCACCTGTTGGGGGACATCATAGTTGTTCCCAAATTTGGGCGGTTATGAAGAAAGCTGCTATAAACATTCACATTTAGGTTTTTATGTATGGACATAGATTTTCAACTCCTTTGGTAAATACCAGGGAGCACAATTTCTGAAACCTATAGTAAGAATATGTTTAGTTTTATAAGAAACCACCAAATTGTTTTCCAAAGTGGCTGGACCATTTTGCATTCCCACCAGCAGTGAATGAGAGTTGCTCCATATCCTCACTAGCATTTAGAGATGTAAATTTTCCAGATTTTGGTCATTCTAACAGGTGTGTAGGGGTATGTCATTTTAATATGTATTTCTCTGAAGGCATATGATGTTGAGCATGTTTTCATATGTATGTTTGCCATCTATTTATCATTCCATCTTTATTATAAAACAAAGATTTTTATCTTCCTTTCAATCTGTAGAGCTTTTATTTTGCTTTCTTGGCTTATTGCATTAGCAAGGACTTCTGTTATGATGTTGAAAGGATGGTTAAGAGAGGACATCCTTGCCTTGCACCTGATCTTAGTGGGAAAGCTTTGAATTTATCACCTAAAGTATAATGTTAGCTCAAGGTTTTTTGCAAATAATCTCTATGAAGTTAAGAAAGTTTCCCTCCTTCCTAGTTTGCTGAGGGATTTTATTGTGTGTGTTAGATTTTGTCAAGTCATTTTCTGCATCTATTTATATGATCATGTGGTTTTTCTTATTTATCTTGTTGATGTGATGGTTACTTAATTTTTGAATGTTGGACTAGCCTTGCATACTTGAGATAAAACCTACTTTGTCATTGTATATAATTCCTTTTATACTTTTTTAGGTTGATTTGCTAGTATTTTATCAAGGATTTTTTCATCTGTGTTCATGAGAAATGTCTGTAGTTTTCTGTTCATGTCTTTGTTTGGTGTTGGTATTAGAGTAATGTTGGCCACGTAGAATGAATTAGGAAACATTCTCTCTGCTTCTTTTCCTCTGATTCCATATAGCTTTTGACTGCTAGATTTTCATAGAAAAATTAGTAAGACCAACTTCTACTCAGAGCATATGATTTGATTTTTAGTTTAGCATACTTAACATTTAACATATATTTAATATATATGGTTATATTCAGAGTCACTATCTTGGCATTTCCTGAAGACTTTAAACTCCATAGTGTCTTTTACTTACAGAAATCTAGATATACATCAGCAAAACTATCATCTTTCATTCAAGCATAGTGATACCTATATAGTAAATGAGGTGGTAAGCCATTTGGATAGGTCATACCTATGGAATTTCTCTATGATAATAGTCTGCATTTGTTTTACCACACACCATTTAGATTACTTGATCCTTCTATTTCCTTGCATAATGTCATTTGTTTACATCAGAACACAAGAAGAAAGAGTTTCAGTGTATTGGCTGAATTTGTTCGCATTAAAACAAAAAGAAAGTTTTAATGTATTGGCTGCATTGCCTTAATTAATAGATAGTGCACTGTAATGGAGAAAGAGCAGATGTCTTGGGACTCTGTGATACTTTATATGATATTTAAGTGCATCTCAAACGCAGTATGCACTTACGGATAACTTTTTTAAGAAATAAAATTATCCTCCCACCTTTGTTAATCTTACTTCCTAGTTGTAATGCATTGTAAAGATGCTTGGGGAAGGTGGATTACACTTAAGCCACTTTGCCAGGTTTTCTTCTGAACCTTTCTCCCTTGTCAATATAAATATAAAAATACAAGTATAGGTGAGAAATAAGAATTTTTATTAATTGACATGGCTATTTCTGTAAGAATTCTAGTTTACAACCATTTGCTTTTGGATGTATAAAAAGCAACTATAGATGATCATTGTTATTTATTTGACAAGAAAAGTAAGTGGTTGAAATAGAAACAAGCCCAGAGATACCAGCCTCACAAATATCTCTGGGCTATGAACCATCAATTTATGAAATTTCTACCCAAAACGCCACCAATTCTGATTTGCAAATTCCCTACAGATATTTAAAGAAAGAAAGAGAAGATTCTTGGTCTTTTCTTGTTTTGTTTACCATTACTGGATTGTCCCATTTTATTGGAAAGTCTATTAACTTTCAAATAGTAGCATGGCATAGGTCTACTTTTCATCTTAGTAAGAATAGTATATGATTAGAAATGTGTGATTTTGAATCAGATTTCCTGGATTAAAACTGACCTTTGCAATTTATTAGATGTATAAATTTAGGCAAGTACTTTAACCTCTCTTGCCACATTTTGTTCATCTGTAAAATGGAGATTAAAATAGTTCCTACCTCACATAGGATTATTATGAGAATTTAATTAGTTAGCATGTGTAGTGTTTACATTACTTGGCACATGAAACATTCACTTTTGGTGTTAGCTACTGGTGCTGTTATTTTATTGTTGAGATGAATCCCTTAACTGTATGGTTGAGATCAGATTGTGTTTGGTTCTACTCATTCTGTCTTGATTTTAAAATATTTGTTAAATATTTGTTGTTCCAGAAGTGCATAAAAATGTTTTATATATTTCATGTTGAATGGAAAACGAACACCAAACAATGAGTGTGAAACTGATGGAAAGTCAGTATAAATATATATTTATGCCACAGTGTCCTGTCTACTTACCAAAGTTAATCTGCAAAATTACTTGGAATTTCCTAGGGACAAAACTATCATATTTTATCCATAATGTAAGTTTTAAATTGATTAAGAACTTCGTTTCTTTCCATATATTAACTTGTTTGCCTAGGCAGAATTTCACTGCTTTAATTTCAAATTCATCGCCTCTATTTATTTTTTAACATTTTTAGGTGTTTTCACTCTAAAGTTTGTAAATTAGATACTCTAGCAAAGAACAAGAAAAGAAAAGATACTTGTCAATGCAACTTGGAGGTGTATATGTTCAGGTGATTGGCATAACCTGATTACTATGATTTTTTTATTTTTAACCATTCATATACTCTTAAGCTATTACAGGACATTATATTCCACTAGTTGTTTTTCAGCCCCCAAATTAAAATTTCTAACTCAGTGGAAATTTCAGTCTCACTTCCAACATCTTGAGCTTATCCTCATGTAAATTTTTGTTTCTGTTATAGTAGTAGACACATACAGTGTAGACTTGGTACCTTTATCCCTAGAACTTATATTTTCCTCCTAGTAACAGAAGCTAGAAATAGCAATAAGTCAGAGGTGAGTAGTTTAAAGGTACAAAAGCTTAGCAAAGTCATAAAAAATTCAGGATCCTTCTGACTTTGTAGGGCTTCCCTGATAGCTCAGTTGGTAATGAATCCACTTGCAGTGCAGGAGACCCGGGTTCGATTCCTTGGGTTGGGAAGATCTGCTGAAGAAGGGATAGGCTACCCACTCCAGTATTCGTGGGCATCCCAGTGTGGCTCAGCTGGTAAAGAATCCTCCTACCTTGTGGGAGTTCTGGGTTCAGTCCCTGGGTTGGGTAGATCCCCTGGAGAAGTGAAAGCCTCCCACTCCAGTATTCTGGCCTGAAGAATTTCATGCACTGTATATATAGTCCAAGGGGTCGTAAAGAGTCAGACACGACTAAGTGACTTTCACACACACGCACACACACACACACACACACTCACTCTGACTTTGTACTTTTTAATCCTTAGCACTGGCTTACATGATTAAGGCTATAAAATGGCAGCTGGAGCTCCAGTAAACATATTTGAAGTAGTGGAAAAGGGAAGGATGCAAGAATCAAAAAAGGGAAAAGAAAATTGAGACAGGTGTCTGTCCCACATTTAAGGAGCTCTTCTGGAGATCCTCCCCAATAACTTGCACTAACATCTCTTTAGTTACTCCTTGAAGCCAGCTGGAAGGAAATCTTGGGAATGATACCTTGAGGAAGTTCACATTTTTCCTAGGACTAAACTGGAATTTTATTGGTAAGAAAGATGAGTGGATGTTGGAGAGAGAACTCTTAAGCTTTCCCATAATCCCTGACTTCTCATATCTTCTGTTTGGTAGGTTCCAGTGTTAAGTATTTTCAACATCTCTTTAAGCAGGTGCTATTGCCAGTTTTAGACAATAATATCCAAATTTAGCTTTCTTAATTGAAACCAAACCACCTTTACTTGTTTACAAGGAGAGAGGTTATGGTTTTCTTACATTTCTCAATCCAGCTGGGATTTTAGGAGGACCGACGGTGTTTTCCCACTTGATTCCTTTAGTTGGGTAAATGTGTTTTAAAATGTGCCAGACATACGGCATTGTGTTTTTTCAAGGCTTTAGTGGTCAAGTACGCACTGTAAAATCCTGAATGGAGAAGAAGAGCAGCCCTATTTATTTAAAATAAGAGGAAAAACATCTATTCTCACTGACTTCCATCTGATTAAATGTTTCTTTGTTCCATTGGTTCTATTTTGGATACTGTGGATTTCCTAATGGGAATCAGATATGTGTCGCAGGTGTCGGGTAGCCCACCCTGTGCATGTAGCCCCTTCTATCACTAGTGGAAAAGAAGATAAGCAAGCAAAGATTGTCAAATCCTCAGAGGTACCCCCAAGGTGAGGTCCACCCCACACAGTGCCTTTTTGAGTATTTCCCCTTTCTTTCGTTATGTATCTAGAAAGAAGTAATCTATTGTTTTTATGTACAGCCACTGAGGTTTACAGATCCTTTAAAGCATATGTGATGTATTTAACGTGCCAGTTTTTCTTCAGATGCTTCTGTTGCATTTTCAGGGAATCATTTGTATGTTAATATAACAGAAAGCTTCCTGAACCTGCTGTTGAGGAAGAGAAGAAAATTATATGTTTTAATAACTGTATCTGTAGGGCTTTTGGCATCTTGACAAGTTTTTGTACAAGTGTACACAGTGCAAGAAACCCCTACATATTTATAGCAAAACAGATACTATGCCAAGGCCCCCAGCCATAACTGAAGTTCTTATCTGAAAAGGCACTGGAGTATTGTGGTTGAGAGAATAGCTTGGTATCATACACACCTGTATTTGAATCCTGTCCCTACCACTCAGGCAAGTCATAACAGTCCTAAGCCTCAATGGACTCATTCAGTTTCAGTAGAATAAAAATGAGATAATGCATAGTAGACAGCTTCCAGTGGTACCCTGTACTTATGTAATTACCTCCCCTTGAGCCTGGGCTGGATGAAGTGAAGTTGACTTTTAGGAAGACTGTGGCCTCTGTCTTGGGTGTTATCTTGCTCTCTCGGTGTGTTCCTGCTGTGTCTAATTCTCCCTTGGGTTCCTTGCTTTGGAAGTCAGCTGTCATGTTATTAAGCAGGCTTGTGGAGAAGCTCACATGAGCTCTGTTGAAAGTAGATGTTTTGAGGCCTATCATCAACCACTCAGGGAGCTTGGAATCAGCATCTTTCCCAGCTGAACTTGGAGCTGACTGCAGCTCCAGTGACGCCTTGATTGTAACCCCTTGGTAGAGACCATGCATGAGAGGCACTCAGTTAATCTTCACCCAGTTTCCTGACCCACAAAAACAGGGAGATGATTAATATCACAGTTTTTTGTTTTGATTTAAGCCATTATTAGGGTTATTTGTTACACAGTAGTCAATAACCAAGGGCTTCCCAGGTGGCTCAGTGGTAAGAATCCACCTGCCAATGCAGGAGACAGGTTCTATCCCTGAGTTGAGAATATTCTCTGGAGAAGGTAATGGCAAATGACTCTAGTATTCTTGCCTGGGAAATCCCATGGACAGAGGAGCCTGGCGAGCTACAGTCGAGAGTAGCTATAGTCCAGATCGCAAAGAGTCAGACACTACTTAGTGACTAAACAACAACAAATAGATAGCAAATGTAACACAGAGGCAAGTTCACCTGTGCATAGCAGGTAGTAATAGTAACACTGTTCTCAGAACAAGAAAAGATTAGACTTGATATGTGTGCAGAGAGCTTGCAATAAAGCCTTTTGGGAATTTCCTGGCAGTCCAGTGGTTAGGACTATGCTTTCACTGCCAAGGGCCCGGGTTCATTCCCTGGTCAGTGAACTAAGATCCCACAAGTTGTGCGGTGTGGCCAAAAAAAAGAAGTAGGTTTGTGGACAGTCCTTTGTCTTCTTTTGTAAATTGAAACATAAAAGACAAAATGCATCAGTCATTTGAGAATTTTAAGATAGCACAGGAAGACAAGAACCCCCAGAAGTCATGTAATTCTTCCTATTTGAAAATAAGATGAAATTTAAATTGCCAAAAAATCAAAACAAAAAAAGGATATAGAAAGTAATTTGCAAATATTGTTCCTTAGATTGGCACAAAAGAATTGCTAAAATATTAACTTAAATTGATGAAAATATGAGTTTATTTTTGTTGTGCTTGATCAATTTGTTACTTAACAATATTTGTTCGGGATTTTTGTGTTCTTTAATTTACAAAAGACCAGTGATCTTCGCAATGTTTTGCATGAACCAAGATTTGAAAACATGTAGAAAAAAGGTTGTTCATGGCTTGGGAACATGTAATAAATTATACTTAACACTTTATGTGGAAATATCATGTTAAAATTGGTTAGTCTGTCTTGCCAGAATCAATCCATTTTTCATTTGAGATAAATTCTTACCATTGAACTCTGGAAAGTAGGATATGGAACTTAATAGGTAAATACAACCTTATGGGTCAGAGCCCTAAGATAGAATTTATATGCAATTACTACTTTACTGTACAATTTTCCACATGGTGCTAGTGGTAAAGAACCCACCTGCCAATGCAGGAGACATAAGAGTCCCAGGTTTGATCCCTGTGTCAGGAAGATGCCCTGGAAAAAGGCATGGCAACCCATTCCAGTATTCTTGCCTGGAAAATTCCATGGACAGAGGAGCCTGGCAGGTTACAGTCCATAGGGTCGCAAAAACTTGGACACAACTGAAGCAACTTAGGGCACTTAACAGATACAATTTTAATTACCTTTACTTTTGTTGTAAAATTTTCCTAAATCTGTGGCTTTTTTCAGATGTTTTGGAAATTGTCTGAATTAGGAGTAAAGCAGTTGTTACCAGAATTATTTTCAAGTTTATTAAGCTTCACACATGGAACCTTCTACTAGAAAGTCTAGTGCCGGTTATCAGGGAAGCAAAGGTAAAACATTCACTCACTCCCCCAGTGCATTCTTTTCTGGCCTACTGCTCTTGCTTTAACTTATAAGACTGAATAGTGTGCCTGCACATTAAAGTTTGGAATACATGTTGGTTTATGCTGCCCAGATGATTTAGTGAAGAACAAAAATGAGTGTTCCTATTTCCCCGTGGATTCTGTGGTAGTTTGGGATAAAAAGGCAGAACTGCCCAAATATGTAGAGCTATAGATGACAAAAAAAGAGAATTTACTTACCCTAAGACATCTTAAAAACAAAAGCAAAACCAAAACTCACAGTTCTTTAGTTGTGGCCAATAGGATTTAAGACTCTTTATACCCGTTTTTCATTTACTCTAAAAGAGCATCTGTAATTCATCTTGTGCTTGCTGGCAAGTTACACAACTTCTTTATATGTTGATTGATAGATTTTTACTAAATAGATTAGATTTGAAATATAGGAAAGGAGATGTGAACTCTGGATTGAGTATTCAGTAGACATTAAAGTTATTTGAATGTTCTGATAAAGATCAGGCCAACATTTCAGAAGTTCAGGTCAAAGCACCTGGCACTGCCTTAAACCAAATCACCCTCCTGATCATATTGAAATCATTTAGAGTCAGAGTCATTCTAAACATATATTTCTGTATCACTATTATCCTGAAGTTGGTTTAGAATCTCTTTCAACATGATTTATAATAACAACATAAAGCTAAAGCTCCAATACTTTGGCCACCTGATGCAAAGAGCTGACTCATTGGAAAAGATCCTGATGCTGGGAAAGATTGAGGGCAGGAGGAGAAGGGAGTGACAGAGGATGAGCTGGTTGGATCAATGGACATGAGTTTGAGCAAGCTCCAAGAAATGGTGAAGGACAGGGAAACCTGGTGTGCTGCAAAGAAACCTGGTGTTGGGTCGCAGAGTCAGACACAACTTAGCAACTGAACAACAACAACAGTTGTATTCCCAGAGAGGGAGTTTTCTATGTCAACTTCAGCTTTATATACAGTATATATTTCTTGCAGTCTAATTTATTTATCTGAAAATATAAAGAAAAGATTATTTTATTACTTGCCTAAAATATGTAGATGATTTTAAAAGAGAAACCCTTTATGGTTATAAAATCAGTAATAAGACATTTACTATCGAGACTCAATTAATGCTATAATCATATTACAGGTAAGTCTAAATTTTCTTAGGCTGAAATGCAGAAATTGAGGATATAGGATATAGGTGGTATTTAAAGCAAAAATGTTTAGATGTCACAACAAAAATAGTTACCACTAAAGAGTAAAAATAATCTTCAAGTCTATCAGCCCCTAATGGGATAATTTCATGAAACCAACTAACCTATTAAGAGGATGTGTGCATATTAAGTTTTAAAACTGATACATAATCCACTTCTTTTATGGCTACATTAAGAGACAAGATATTTATATCATTCCCCCAGAATGATTGTCAGCACCTTTCTGGAGCTAGTGCTGGTACTCAAGTCCATTGTCAAAATGCAGTGAGGCCATAGTTGTCTTGATATATAGTTTCTTAAGCAAAGATAAACTCAAGCTAATACTTGTAAATATATTTTGAAGAAGTGTATTTTTTAAGTGTAAGACGACATATTGTAGTTCAATCACTAAGTTGTTTCTGACTCTTTGCAACACCATTGACTACAGCACACCAGGCTTCCCTGTCCTTCACTGTCTCCTGGAGTTTGCTCAAACTCATGTTAATTGTGTTGGTGATGGCATCAAACCATCTCATCCTCTGTTGCCCTCTTCTTCTCCTGCCCTCAATCTTACCCAGCATCAGGGTCTTTTCCAATGAATCAGCTCTTCACACCAAGTGGCCAAAGTATCAGAGCTTCAGCTTCAGCATCAGACTTTCCAATGAATATTCAGGGTTGATTTCCTTTAGTAATGACTGATTTGATCTCCTTGCAGTCCAAGGGACTCTCAAGAGTGGTGCTATGATTCTCAGAACCAGTTTGAAGGCATCAATTCTTTAGCAATCACCCTTTTGATCCACCTTTCATATCCATACGTGACTACTAGAAAAAACATAGCTTTGACTATATGGACCTTCGTCAGCAAAGTGATACTAGGTTTGTGAAACTGGTCTATTAACAATTCAACATGTCAGTTTTCCAAAATTGTAAAATGTAGATGTTAGACTAAGCAGCCTCAAAGTCTCTTAACATTAAAATTCCAAGATGATGGGGGACTAAGGGGAAACTGAATTAGTGCAACCTTCTCTCTATATACACATTTCGTTTTGAGTCTAGGGGAGTTCTCAAGAAAAATTGCTTTGTGGGGCATTTTCCAAAGTATGCTTTATACTCACACATGATTCCAAGGTCTAAAAGTTTGAGAAACATTACTTACTCCCTAGCCATACTGGCAGCGCTACAATGCTTCTTATTAGCACTAAGGCTCTGAGAATTTCTATACAAAAGGAACCCTTTTTTATCTTTCATTTCCCCAGTTTTCTCCAGTTCATCATATCTTAGAAATGACCACTATTCTAAGAATCACCTTCTATTTCTCTTTTCCTTTCATCCACGCACTTCCTATTCATCAGTAACTCCAGTCAGTCTTGTCTAAAAATAGGACCAACTGTTAAGCCTCTACTGCCAATAGTCTGATTAACTTTACATTTTTCCCCAGGCCAAAAATTCTCTTAATTGGATTTTCTTCATCCATTCTTGCCCCCTCTACAATCTCTTGTTCCCAGTAACAAAGTGTGATTTTGTTGTTGTTGTTTGACAGTTCCACATGGCTTATGGGATCTCAGTTCTCTGATGAGGGATTGAAACAGGGCCAGAGCACTGAAAGCTCGGAACCAGGAAACTCCCTACAAGTGTGACATTCTTCAAACACAGAGTATGGCCACACTTTTGCTCAAAGCTCTCCAGATTTTTCCCATGCCCTGTAATACCTTCCTGCTCTAATCACTGTCTACTTCTCTGATGCTCTCCTACCCTACCAGTTCCCTCTTGCTCATTTTGTACCTATCATATTTTTATTGCCAGTCCTCACTGAAACCAAGTCTGAAGACACACTTTGGACTTTTCTCTTGTGTTTTCATCTGCTATGGACCTACTTTCCTGATGTTTTTGCATGGTTCCTTTCCTCCCTCACTTCTCTTTTGTTAACATTTTTTAAAATTTATTTATTTATTTGGCTGAGCCAAGCCTTAAGTGTGGCACGAGGGATCTTTTCATTGTATCAGGTGAACTCTTTGTTGCAGCATGTGAGATCTAGTTCCTTGACCAAGTATTGAACCTGTGACCCCTGCATTGGGAGCATATTCTTAGCCACTGGACCACCACTAAGTCTCTTCAGTTCAGTTCAGTCACTCAGTTGTGTCCAACTCTTTGTAACCCGCAGCATACCAGGCCTCCCTGTCCATCACCAACTCCCGGAGTTCCCTCAAACTCACGTCTATCGAGTCGGTGATTCCATCCACCCATCTCATCCTCTGTCGAACCCTTCTCCTCCTGCCCCCAATCTCTCCCAGCATCAGAGTCTTTTCCAATGAGTCAACTCTTTGCATGAGGTGGCCAAAGTACTGGAGTTTCAGCTTTAGCATCATTCCTTCCAAAGAACACCTAGGACCGATCTCCTTCAGAATGGACTGATTGGATCTCCTTGCAGTCCAAGGGACTCTCAAGAGTCTTTTCCAACACCACAGTTCAAAAGCATCAATTCTTCGGCACTCAGCTTTCTTCACAGTCCAACTCTCACATCCATACATGACCACTGGAAAAACCATAGCTTGACTAGACAGACCTTTGTTGGCAAAGTAATATCTCTGCTTTTCAATATGCTATCTAGGTTGGTCATAACTTTTCTTCCAAGGAGTAAGCGTCTTTTAATTTCATGGCTGCAATCACCATCTGCAGTGATTTTGGAGCCCAAAAATAGTCTGACACTGTTTCCACTGTTTCCCCATCTATTTCCCATGAAGTGATGGGACCAGATGCCATGATCTTCATTTTCTGAATGTTGAGCTTTA